>VXAL01001481.1:149617-181720 GCA_013399475.1 Chauna torquata | reverse complement strand
CAGAAGACCAGCTATGAGATGGTCTCCTCTAAGAATTCATGGGAAGAACATGGAAGATGGTAATTACACTCTTCTTACATGCATCTGCTCTTCTCTACTGACTGCCAATAAAATCACAGTCTGTTCTTACACAAGGGTGCAGAAAACCTATTGAAACTTTTATAAGGTAATACAAAATTAGTAGTTGTGCATCATTTTAAATGATGTAGTGAAGAATGTTACACCACAGATTTTTTAGTGGTATACTTACTAGTCCCTTCACAATGGCAATGGGGCTGACATAATCTCTGATTGGACTGAAGTTGTCACAGGCTTTCAGGTCCCTGTTAATTGAAATATCTTCTGCAACATTTCCTTTTCTGGATTTGAATTCAACCTCACTGTCACACTTTCCATATACAGTATCCTGGAAAGAAGAAAGAAATCAGCATCTTTATTCATGCTGTCAGACATTTTCTGATCTAGCAGAAATGCACCCTCTCTGATCTGAATTTCCAGGTCTTCTGAAAATGGTATTTAGGGGTAACTCTACCAGGTGAGATTTCTTCCATTTGTTAAGGAAATAAGCTGAATGCTTTTCACAACACTTACCATGGAAATTGTTTTTACATTTTCCACTGTTTCTGCTGGCACAAGAAGAGCTGAGATGATCCCTCTCTTGAGATTGAGGACATTCAGAGGTTCATCCTTCTCTGGATACAGCTTGACTTTTGTTCCATCCTGAATGCTAAATTTTAGCTCATGCCTGTCCAAAAAATCCCCAACATTAGTATGAAAACATGTTAAAACTACTCAGTGAAGAACATGCTATCAATAAACTGATGGGCTACACCTAAAAGCATCATGTTTATCTTGGTCTATCATTATTTAGTATTCATTGTTACTACTATTATGAACTATTACTATGGAGGTAGGTCTTTCCCAGCAAAATTCTAACCAAGGACATTCTGATATCACCAGACTACGTCATCTAAGGACAAGTAAATATCAGCAGCAAGGGCTGGAAGTTGGAATTGCACAAATTCAGAGAGGAGATAAGAAAATTTTTAGAATGAGGTAATTATTAACTACTGCAATAGGCTAAAAAAGGATGGGAAGGATTCTCTATTAGTTGCAGTTTTTAAATAAAACCTTGATTGCTTTCTGAAAAAAATATTTTAACACTGTCTCAAGTTGTTTTAAGATCTATGGCTTGCGAAAAAAGAGGGAGTGGATAGTAAGGCACTGAAACAGCATAAAGGGAATAAAACATACACTAACAAGTACTGGGGACTGGTTGGGTGGAGGGAATAATAGCAGTAAGCTACGCAAGCAGATAAGTAAGGAAAAGGTAAGTTGCACAGGTCATTAAAGATCATGATAGGAAATCTGGACTTCAGTCTCCAATGCCTTTCTATTGCACAGTCTTTGTACCATATCAGCGATGGAAAACGATCTCAAAATGGCTGCAGACAGCCATTTGAGAATTTCCTTACAAGAAGGAACATTCCACTTGCAATAATCTGTTAGAGGACTGACCAACAGTCTCATGACGTAAACGGCACAAATTACAAAGACATTCTAGGTGAAAATTCTGGATTGAAAAAAAAAACTGCTTCCCTAGTTGCAACTGAGAACTGTGTCAAGTTAGCCCTAAATACAATAGGGAGAGAATTGCTGTGGAAATAGTGTATAAACCTGCCATGTTATCATCAGTGTGTTCTAAGCCTAGAATAGCGTAGCCGGGCTGTAACATTACCAGCTGTTCAATGTTAAGGCTACAGGTATTGATGAATTGGTTACTGATAACTGATATTGCTTACTTGGACATAGCATCTGCAAAGTCTTCAGAGTTCTTTGACTTTTTCAGCATGGTCCTTCCCTCAGTGTCAACACCAAATGTTTCCCTTAGGGAGCAATGCATTGTCCTCAGGATGAAGTGGCACAGCTGCGGTACCTCCAGTTCAACCTGAAAACACAAACAGGATGTGTTTGCTTGTTTTTTCATTACCATGTTTCCAGATCACCCAGCTCCAGTCTGGAGAACAGGGTCTTCGTTGGGTTTCATAAAGTGTCAGAATCATGCTGATAGCAGCTCTTGGGAAAGACTCCAAAGTGCTCTAAACAGCTTAAGGTAGCTTGAGGAACAAGACTTGAAAGCAGATATTGGCTTGGCTAATGGCATGGAGTATACTAAACACACAATAAACAAGAAACTTAGGTTCTGAAAATTTATAGTACTAGAAAAAATTGTATGAAAACTTGAGTCATAATGATTGACGTTTAGACTGTCAGAATAGTGTGAGCTAAATAAAAAATCATTTCCCCAATTACTCCATTTCAGAAAAAAAAATGTGAAAGGAATATTTTGGGGAAGTTGGTGGGGGATTAGGATGGGCATTAGTTTTATGTCCTGAGGAGCCTTTTACCCCTACAACACTGATCCTGGCTTGACTGTTACCACCAATAGGCTATCAAGCGTTCTTCACGGCATCAGCTAGCTGTCTTAGTTTAACCTCTAAAATTGTTTAATGTACATTCAGCCTGGTAGCGAAGGAAAGTTCAGCCACCAGGTCTTCTCCCTCTCTCCCCTAAAAGTACAGTCAGATCAGGATAGAAAAGAACTAGCATAGTGTTATGAAGGTATGAAGTGCCTTCTGTCTAGGATACGGAGGGTTAGTCTTCAGGACTCTCAACATGTACTTTCAAAAGAATAATCCTGTTTGGAAAAACATTGAAGGATGCTCCCCAGTTGACAGCTCCCATATTATTTGGTATACAGTCCCAATGAGTTGTATTTATTCCTCTTTCCTTACCTTGCAGGTGATTTTTGAACCACTTCGAGAATCTGCTGTTCCCGTGATCCCATTTGATGTTTCTGCTTCATATAAGTAAACATATTTTCTGAGGTGTTTAAATCTGGTTGCATCTTCTGCAATGAGGAAAACACGAATGCTTTTATCACTTGGTAGGATATGCATGTTTAGGTCCTTACAATACATACTTAGTGTTGTGTAAACAAAATGAATGCCACTCATAAAGGAAGCATGAGAAGTGCCCCAATATATTCTTTTATAGTTGCTACAGAGGAGTTTTTAGACAATGAAGTAATGCCTTCATGCCAGCTGGATACTTTCTAAAGCTGCTATAGCTCAGACAAAATTTTTAGGTGGAAGCGTAAGTTTTTGGGTCCACTGCTCTATATTACAAGAGCTGACAATATGACCCCATCTGGCCTCAAAATCACACCTCATTGAAGTTAATGACAGAACCAGCAGAAAACTTATGATGTGGAACTGTTTTAAGAATGACCCAATTTCTTCTAAATTAAACTAATCAAATGGTAGATTTTAAATTGCTAATAAAATGACTAATTTCACCTAAGATTTTTGCCTAATAATTCAAAGGAGATGCAAGAAGCTCTTCATCTCAATTGCATGGTAAAGACTGAAAGCAAACAAACATAGAAATGGATAGGACACCAAAACTAGCATTCCTCATTAGCATTTCATCTGAATCTACAGAATATCTTCCTGAAACATGACCTACTGTAATGAATTAACTTCATTACAGTTAAATGGAGTTACATTTTAGCTATATAAAAAGCATCCACTGCAAGACAAAACCACTAGTTTTTTGAGTGACGATGAGGCAGGAGGAAGGATTTGTGGAGGCGTTTCTCTTCAGAGAAAGGCTTGACAATATAAAGTCCACAAATAATGGACTTCCTCAAAGGCATGAATTTTTGTCGGTGTTTAATGTGTTCCTGTTGTTTTCAGAGGCAATTTGTCTATAATTTAAAATCCTACAAGCAAGAATGAACATCACTAACAGAGACAAAAAAGATCATTTTGGCTGTGTCAAATACAGGGGTATAAGATATTCTTTTGGTGTCTGGAATGTATAGTGTAGGGCAAATAATGTCCTCAGGTACAATTCACTCCCATTATATTTACAGGCATCATTTTAAACTAAACATATGATTGGGTATTTTTGGTGACTGTGTTAAAGCAGTTTAGCTGTATCTTAACCAGAAGTTACTGTTCTCTCTGTTCAGACTGAGCAGCTCACCGGAATGGTGACATTATAGTGATGCTGAGTGAAAAGTAATTTCCTAAATTGCTCCTGTGTGGTTATTTGTGACTGTCTGAACGTATTTGATCTACTATTACCAAAGAGAAAGGTAAAGTCATCTTGCTGTAAACACACATGCCCACCATCAACTCTGTATGATTTTGCTCGCCCACACCTGCCACGAATGTAGCTTACTCTTCCTCTTTCATAAAATATTTATCATGTAAGAGGGCAATGACAATGGTGTCTTGTCATATACGTCACAGAATTGCATACTTAGGGAGGAGAATAGAATATTACTATGGATCCTGTATTTCCTCCTTGGACTGTAATTTTATAAGCTTTACATACTTTGTGTTTTAACTGGGATTACATTCATGCAATTGCTAAACAGAATTAATATAATTAATACTAGCTATCATATAGCAATCAGCACCTCACAAACATTTGAAAAGTGAATTAGGTCAACTAATTAACCTTAAATTTAACCGCAATAAAAAAATTCACCACTATCCCTGTTACTTTTTGCTGTCCTGGACTTTACCACCGCTTAACTGTATGTTCTCAGAAATTTTCGCAATACCAATATCTAGTATGCTAAAGCCAAAAGGATATTGCTTCATTTTCTGCTTTTAAACAGAAATAAATGGAAGAGGAATATGGAAAAGATAAGATTAGAAATGCAAATACCAAAGAATTTATTATATCAAAAATACACAAGAAATTGGCAATGAAGCCCAGAAAAGTCTGTTTCAGGCAGCTGAAATAAACTCAGTTGCCTGGAGGTGGTGCTAAAGTATCCAACATGTGAAAAAAAAGCCAGAAGATCAAAAGGGACAATGAACAAAACAACTTAGTTGGTACTTTGACCCTATGGTGGAATATTACGTGTCTAACCAAGCAGTCAGGGCCAGTCAGAGTTCATTATAAAGACAGGGCATAAAGTCAGCATTTCCTGAGTCTTGACTTGTTTTAAGGAATTGCTGTCCTTGCTGACAGAGTTGATGATTTATTCCACAGGTATTTAGTTAGATATCCAAGTGCAATTCTGTGGGTTTAGCAGCCACTGTGAAGAGTATATCAGAAGTGAGATTCAGCCCATGGTAAAGTGCAATGTACATAACACCACTACTAAAGCTTCACATCTGATAAACAGGAATTCTAGACTAAGGGATTTGCACCCGAGAATTAAGAAATCAACAAAACAACGACAAGCAAAGTTTCTTAAATGGAACTTTTTAGAAGTTTAGAAACACTGTCTCATCTTCTCTGATCTTACAAAACTTTTGATATTCTTAGGGCTAAGCCTTACGGATAATTAAATATCTAAAATAAATGGCAATAAAGACTTCAGAATACTGCCATCACTTTTGTTTCACTTATATCAGAGGAAGAAATTTATGGAATAGGAAAAGCTTTGAAGATTGTATTCAGTTAATATAGCAATATAAGATAACAAAAGCAGATGCAAGAAATCAGTTACTTGAACATCCTGGATTTCCACTTTCAGGTGTTTCTTCTTCTGTAAAGAATAAAAACGAGAATTAAAAGTTGCATACACAGTTTATAGCCATAAAGCAAGGACTATGTAAATATAAAAGGGAATACTACATTTTCATTGTAAGACCTTTCTAATTAATACCAACTTTTGATGTAGTTTCACACTGATATAAATAACAAAGCTACTCTTAACATTGACAGTACAGAGTCAAGTCTAAAGAGTGTTACAGTAACTGCTCTGATATTGTGAACTATGAGTTGAGAGTACAATCTTCAGGTCACTGAATTAAATTACTTTGATTTACACTGAGAAGGATCAGCTTGTAGGTTGACAAGTATTTTCAAAGGTTCTGTGTTACATAAAAGTTTTTAAATGAGGGGCACAAAATTTAGAGGTAGATAGATGAAATGCAGCATGTAATACAGTTTGCTTTCTTTAAAACTTTATTTGGAACACAGAAATACTGCATAATGGATGAAAATGCTGTATTTTGCTTTTTGTACATTTGAAAAATGACAATTTTGATAAGTAATGTTATAATTCTCTGCTAATAAACCTACTACTAAATATAAATGTGCTATTAAAAAAATAATCTTTTTTTGGTAGTCAGTGTAGGCAAATAAATAAGATTCATCAATACTGACGATCAAGACAAATATACTTGTTGATTCTTTTGTTTAAAATAATCAATATGCTTTCTCTGGCAATTGGTTTGAATATTCAGAGTTCATACTTCGAAGGAAAAGAACACTAATTGGAAGTCTATTCAATTTAAGAAGAATTACTTGCTCCAATATGTCTTAGATACGACACATATGACTCTACTTTAAGCAGAATGGAATATATTATAGTGAGTTTGCTGCACTCATGTGGTGCTATGTCACTCCTTAGACTATCACACATGAATGCCAACACTTTTCAGAATATTCTCTGCAGACTTTCCAAGCTTCCATAATGGGAATTCTAAGGCTGACCACTCTATGGTAATATGGTAGCAATAGTAATAATATTAATAATAAGCATTAGAAACAAGCACATCCTTCGAAATTGTGTAACATCGGTCAGCAACAGAATGTCAGTTCAGCAAAGGTGTATTTGTGATGAATTGGATCTGCATTTAAACCCCGACATTGGTTCAGACCTGCATAATTGGCCCCAGACTCACTTTCCTCCTTAAGGTTCCTGCAGTCTTAGCACTACAGTGTCATATTCTAAAAAGCCACTTCTTGGGAAGCAAAGAGATAGCTCACAATATGCAGCTTCATGTTGATCCAGGCTGTCTCTTCTGATTTTAGAAGGAAACCTCCATTGGCCTACTTCTTTTATTATACTATTGATGGCTGTGTCCCTTTAACACAAAATTGTATTTCCAATGTAAGTGCCACCTGCCAAATACATTTTGCTTTATTGTTCCCAGTTTTTTCACACACCCAGAAAATGGGTTAGCAACAGCTGGGATAAGTCTGTACTGTAAGCTACAGCATTTCTGTGGAGGTGAATAAGGACAGCATTATGGAAAAAATAATTAGGCCAAAATAAATTATGTGAATTCCTTCTAACTTGCAAATTACTTTAAGCTGATCAAAAAACACCAGACAACATTTGTGACTTTTCCTACATTGGGATACTCCTATGGTTGCCCAGTCCTACAAAGGGAAGAGATGACCTCTTTAGCACACTTACTCTCTCTAATTCTATAAACCACTGTCCTGTTGATTTTTGCATTATTGTTGTTTTAATGAGTTCATAAATAAAGCAGCAAAAAGCGCTGACATAAAAGGCGGTACTTACGTGTGAGAACACCACTGCTGAGCAGCAGCAAGAGCAGCAAGAGCTGCACAGGGCCCATGGTGAGCCCCGAACACTCTTGCTGCTTTCTTTTCCTCTGCTTTTCTTTCCCTCCCCTCTTCACCTCTTTCCTACAGCCTCAGAGGGAGAATGAGCCTCCTGACTTGGACCTCCACTTATATAGTCTGTAGCAAGCAGCTGAGGCAAACGGTTTAGAAAGCTTGGAGCAAATTGCCAAAGGTCCAAAGGTGAGAGATCTAGATCCTCACTGTGCTCCAAACACTGCTCTACTTTGGTTGCTGGGAGTCCCCAAAGGCTGAAGACTGAGTATATACTAGAGATAAGTTACTCTTCCATTTTTTTTTTCTTTAACAGTTTTGAAAACAAAATCCCTCAGCTACAGCTTCCCACAATGTATTCAAATACATTTCCCACATTTACATAGGAAGGCTTACAATGCATAAATGATAGCTGGAAGAAATGATCACTGCAGCATGCTTTCACTATAGATGTTGAGAGGCTTAAGTATATGAGTACTTGAGAAGATGAGAGTATTGTGCAATTTAGACATCTTCCCTTTACAGGCAGAAGAATGAAAGGTTAAGGATTCTTTCTTCTACTAAAATTTGTCACATGCCTTTCCAAAAAAAAAAAAAAAAAAAATTAAATTTACTTGCAATATTCTGGCAAATCAGTTCTTTTTTTATGTTGAAAGTGAGCTCTGTATAATCCTTTTGTTTCCTTATTTTTAGATTCCATTTCATTTGTTAATAGTAGCAAAACTATGTAAATGAGATGATAAAATTCATCTGAATGAAGAAAACAAACCTACCAAGAAGATGAACTAAATTCAAATACAAATAAAAGGCTGTTTGTGAATATGCACATTGGTAAAAAGACTGGTTTTATGTCATGAGAAATCCCAGTAGTTTGAATTCTCTCTCAACTCATATCTATTGAAGCTAACTGCAGTAAACAAACAAACAAACAAATAAAAAACAAAAACCACAACTAAATATGGCAACAGTTGAGAACATTTTGTTCAGAAATTTAATTTTCACATATCTGATCAAAATGAAATGTTTTGGCATTCCCAAATCAAAATATTACCTCTTAGCTTGTTGAATCAAAAATCAAATTTTGGCTTAGCTAAGTGGTAATTTCTTTTCCCTTGAAATGCTACCTTGCATCATGGCAGTTATCTTTCAAGTCTCTTCTTTTTTTATACCCTTTCTCTTGGACTTAATGGCTAAGTTACCTTTCCCAGAACACACTACAACCTAACTCCTAGCATCTGTTCAACCAAATGGTAAGCATGGGGCATATTTTTCAATAAAGGAGACATCTTATAAGTAGGATTTTATCTGATCGTATTAATTAGAGCATGCCACTTCTGAGAGATTTCTTGCAGAAAGTTCTTTGCTGGACTCATCAGTACTGGAAGCATCACCGAAAAATCATTTCTTAGATTTTTCCATTTCTGTTGCTGCCCTTGGTTCACACCAATCAGATACAATAGAACAACCAGTAAATTATTTTTTACTTCCAAAAAGCAACATAGCTTTTTGTTTATTTTTTTGTTCACAGCTGCCTCAATGTGTGTTGTGATATGACAGTGATTTTACTTTGTAATGTGATTCTACCAAACAGACTGTACAATAATATTGTATTTTTGCCCATAGCATGTGATCCCTTTCTGCATTCAAATATCAAGAGATTTTCACTATTAATTAGAATCTGTTTATTTGTTCACTTTATCACTGCAGTTTAATAGAGCTTTGGAGTGTTCAGTATTCAGACATTTGTTAGCTATTTCCATATTAGCAAAGGACCTGAGGGAACGGCATGAAGCTGTGACAGGGGAGGTTCAGGCTGGATATTAGGAAGAGGTTCTTCAGTGAGAGGGTGGTCGGGCACTAGAATGGGCTCCCCAGGGAAGTGGTCACAGCACCGAGCCTGCCAGAGTTCAAGAAACGTTTGGACAATGGTCTCAGACATAGGGTCTGATTTTTGGGTGGTCCTGTGTGGATCCAGGATTTGGACTCAGTGATGACATCCTTATCTCTAAATTGGAGGGATGGGGGTTTGAAGGGTGGACTATTTGGTAGATAAGGAATTGGCTGGATGGCTGCAGCCAGAGAGTTGTGGTGAACAGCTCTATGTCCAGGTGGAGGCCGGTGATGAAAGGTATCCTGCAGGGGTCTGTCTCGGGACCAGTGCTGTTTAATATCTTTATCAATGACATAGACAGTGAGATCGAGTGCACCCTCAGCAAGTTTGCAGACGACACCAAGCTGAGTGGTGCAGTTGGTACAACAGAAGGAAGGGATGCCATCCAAAGGGACCTGGACAAGCTTGGGAAGTGGGCCCTTGTGAACGTAATGAAGTTCAACAAGTCCAAGTGCAAGGTGCTGCACCTGGATCGGAGCAATCCCAGGCACGAGTACAGACTGGGAGAAGAACACATTGAGAGCAGCCCTGTGGAGAAGGATTTGGGGGTTCTGGTGGACAAGAAGCTTGACATGAGCTGGCAGTGTGGGCTCACAGCCCAGAAGGCCAACTGCATCCTGGGCTGCATCAACAGAGGCGTGGGAAGCAGGTCAATGAAAGTGATTGTCCCTCCCTACTCTGCCCTCGTGAGGCCCCACCTGGAGTCCTGCATCCAGGTCTGGGGCCCCCAGCACAAGAAAGTTGTTGGACCTCTTAGAGTGGGTCCACAGGAGGGCCATGAAGATGATCAGAGGGCTGGAGCAGTTCTCTTAAGAAGAAAGGCTGAGAGAGCAGAGGTTGTTCAGCCTGGATGAGAGAAGGCTCCAGGGATACCTCATTGTGGCCTTTCAGTACTTGAAGGGGGCTTATAAAAAAGATGGAGAGGGACTCTTTATGTGGGCAGCTAGTGATAGGACAAGGGGGAATGGTTTTAAACTAAACGAGGGGAGAGTTAGATTGGATGTTAGGAAGAAATTCTTTACTTAAGAGGGTGGTGAGGCACTAGAACAAGTTGCGCAGAGAAGTTGTGGATGCCCTATCCCTGGAGGTGTTCAAGACCAGGTTGGATGGGTCCTGAGCAACCTGATCTAGTGGGTGGCATCCCTGCCCATAGAAGGGAGTTTGGACTAGATGATCTTTAAGGTCCCTTCACACTCAAGCTATTCTATGATTCTATGATTCCATGATCCTTGTGGGTCCCTTCCAACTCTGGATATTCTATGTATGATTCTGTGATTCTATGATATTTTGCCTGTGTCTCCTCACTGCCTTCAGGTGTTTCTCTGGGCTCAAGCTGAGGCTGACTGATCGTATTAACGTGACATACCATGGACATAAATAGATTACAGAAGTCATGACTCAGCCCATAAGCATGATAAGCATGTAGGTAACGTAGGTGCACCATTTTACTGTGACAGGTTTATATTGCTGTATTACCTAGTCAAGGGCCAGAAGGCGTTTTTCACAGCTAGTGCCACAAAATGTCACATGCTACTTTTATCTATTCAGTCACCAAGGAATCACCACTAGAAGAAGTCAATATTCACATGGAGCTAGACAACATAAAGTTCTTATTTCAGCCATTTCTGTGAAACCGTGGGCTTTGACCTCAGAACACAGTTTATCTTCCAGACCAAACTGTTTTAAATTGTATTATCTCATTTTATTTTGCTTGTTTCTCAATTACTTTTGGTCAAGTCACACTCTCTGCTGAGTTTATCTCTTGCAAGTGAAACAAAGACTTTGGAGATGGGACCATCCTGAAGGCTGGTGATGGTATCGCAGCTCTCACATCTTTGCATCTTTTCCACTCTATATGACAAAGAGAGGCAGAGGGTATCAGTGCAGATTTGAAAAGGGAAAGTATGACAGAAAATTGAACTTTATTTCCTAACGTTCTACACTGGGAGTAGCTCCAATCTTTCGTACGTGTTGTATACCTCTAATCTATAAAGATTTGGTCCTGATCTAAAAACCAATTACCTCAACAGTATTTCTCCAGCTGTCTTGGGATCAAGCTGTCCGCAGTGACTGCTGTGCTCATTGCTTCTTTTCCCTTAAGAATTTTTTTTTTGTCGGTGTTACTTAGAAAGGGGGAGTTTCGGCCTTGGAGCTCACCATGGTAAGCTCCATGCATTGTTCAAGCACAAGGTACAGAGACCAGTAAGTGTGTTCACCGTTCCCTTCAAAAAACTTAAATACTCATATTAAAAATGATTAAAAAACAACGATGAAATATTTAGAAAGGAACTGGTTCTGGACATTTCATGTCTTTTTTCTTAGGAGAACCTAGTAAAAGGAAAATTCCCTAAATGATGTAAAAAAGTCATCAGTGTCTGCTAATTAACCATTAATGAAATGAAGTTTTATAGTTCATTTAGGAAAATGTAGGGCATTTATTAATGCTGATGAAACATGAAAAAAATTGAATCAGTACTAGCTGCAGCTGTCATACATTTTATGTAATTTCCCAATTATGTCTTCTTTCTTTCCTGAAAATCTTGCCATCAGTTTTGATTGTTCAGTGTGTCCGTATGTTGGGACTATCTAGAAATGTAAAATGCTCAGATTCTTTATAGTACACAGACTAAGGGCAGTTCATATATGCAAAGAATGACTGATAGATTGAATGTGTCACATGGACATGGACAGATCAGGTATTCACAAGGTCCACTACTTTATGCATTCATCAGACAGCCTGTGTATAGACTGAATCAATGGCCTTATGAATTGTAGGAAGTAAGACAATGCTTCTATATGCTGAATTAATTTTGTACAGACACATAATATATGCATGGGTATAATGGATATGGAAGATCTCTGACATGATGTGTCAATAACAGAATCAGAATAAATTTGGTTTGGAAGGGATCCCTAAAAGTCATCTAATCTAACGTTACACTCAAAATAGATTTTACTAGATCAGGATGCTCAGGGTCTTGTAGAGTCCAAACAAATGCTGAAGGCAGGATCATTTGATGTTCTGTCCTTCACAGACTTCAGTCCAGCTGCTGTATTAACTGGCTACTTCCTCCTCACCCATACATGAACAAACTAAATATTTGAGTCCGTTACTTTACTTTGAAAGACTGGAACAGCTGCACTGATATTGGAACTACAGCACAGTGTGCCGTGGTCAGAGAGTGGAGCAGCCCTCCTGATGAACCTGGACTACTATATAGCTAATATTTTAAGTTTCTAAGGCCAGAAATAGTACAAGTAAATGACGAAAAAAACTGCTGTGCAATGGTTAGGACATATATCTGGGAGCAAGAAGTTCTAGCTTCAGCTGTGTGTGCACTGTGCATGTGGATTAAATGCAAACATAATACAGTGTTGTGGTTTAACCCTGCAGGCAGCTCAGCACCACACAGCCGTTCACTCACTCCCCACCTCCAGCAGTAGGGGGGAGAAAATCGGAAAAAAGGTAAAACTTGTAGGTTGAGATAAAGACAGTTTAATAGGACAGAAAAGGAAGGGAAAATAATAATGATAAAAGAATAGACAAAACAAGTGATGTACAATGCAATTGCTCATGACCTGCCAAATGATGCCCAGTCAGACCCCAAGCAGTGGCAGCCTTCCCTGGCCGACCCCCCCAGTTTTACTGTTCAGCATGACACCACATGGTCTGGGACATCCCTTTGGCCAGTCTGGGTCAGCTGTCCTGGTCCTGTCCCCTCCCAGCTGCTTGTACACCCCCAGCCTCCTATGGCAGGGCAGCACGAGAAGCTGAAAAGTCCTTGGCTTAGAGTAACCGCTGCTCTGCAATAACTAAAACATCGGTGTGTTATCAGCATTATTCTCATCCTAAATCCAAAATGCAGCACCATACCAGCTACTAGGAAGAAAATTAACTCTATCTCAGCTGAAACCAAGACATACAAGTAGCAGTGACCAGAGCTCAGTACTGACTTCATATATTGCTTCCTTTCAAACTGCCCAAACTCTTACACATAAGCTATGGCACATCATACCCATCAGTCAACCACTTATAATGAAAATGGACTTGATGGTCACAGTCACCTGTAGAATCTAAAAAAGATATCTAACGAAACTCAGCACAATAATCTTCTGCCAGCATATAGCTGGTAGTCAGCAGGAGAAAGCATTTTTAACAGGTCCTATTCCATAACACTGGCTACGGAGGCCTGTATTTATGGTACATATGGCATGTCCTGATAGCCCCCATGGCTCTATTCACTAATCCCTTACTTTTCAGTGTAAGTGTGTGCATCTTTGTAACATTCCTCCCGTTGTATTTAGGGACCGTCATATGACTACCTATACAGAGAAAACCCACCTAATAGTCAAACTTCTAAGTGAGCCTTTTAAAATTGATAAAGAATTTGGGCTTGGAATTTGTTTCTTAGCCATACAATGCAATAACATCGTATCTTTTGTAAGGTCTTAGTCTTCAGAGTTCTCCTGACATTCAGTCTGTATTTGATTCTAGAAAGAACAATTTATTTTATCGAATTTTGTCTTCACACTTCACTTCACTGCACTTTTGTCCACAGTTGTATAGAGGATGTCTGCAGCATTAAATCACTCACCTGAAAGTGACCTGTCTCCTTTCTACACATGTGCTTTCCAGAGGGGAACCGTTTTTCTCATGCCTGTTTTGGCAATGCCAGCAATAGCTTTGCTAACGTTGATATATATATATATATATACAAAATCCATTAACCTTTCTTTAATTGTATATTAAAAGACCATGGCCTTTTATTCTTCTTGAGGATACTGACATTTCCTTTTTCTGTTACTGGAGATGGGTCAAATGCTTCGACTGAGAGGGATGTGGTAACACATTCACTGGATACACCCATCATCAATTTCATCTTGTGCTTATCGTTGCATTGTCATAGGACAAGGGCCTCTTCAATTAACTCATGCAGATCCTTTATTACGTTTTGCATCTCATTTTCAATCACTCAATGACTTTTGCAAGGCAGCAATACAGTTGATGGAAGCAATCACGCTAGGTACTAGTGTCCCCTATATTCCAAGTTTCCTATATTCTAAAGAATCCTTGGGCACCTTCCTTTCCCTCCCTTCCATTCTCTTTTTCTTTCTTGCACCCTTTCTCCTTCTTTTCTTCCCCTTTCCTTTCCTTTCCTTTCCTTTCCTTTCCTTTCCTTTCCTTTCCTTTCCGGGAAAGGTATCGACTAGATGGTGTTCACATTTCTTCATTATTATTCATTCAGGTCAAGACCAGCACTTCAGGTTCTTTGGGAGCTCCTTGGAAACATTGGTCTTACTCTTCTACTGTGTTTCCCAGATCAATGTCATCTGTCTAGGTCTTAGCATGTCCCTCATCACAGAAAAATGGTTGTATTTTCTGGCGAAACACCTATGGTGCTAACTATAACCCAATGGCAATTGAAGGAAACCGTGTCTCCCAAAGGAGGTGTTGGAGGTGCATAAACATACACTCTGTTTGTCTAAGAACAGCTGCCAGAAGCCTGCTGAGGCATCAAGAGTAGAAAAATATTTGGCATAAGCCATCTCCTCCAGAATTTCTCTCCTTGTAGGTAGTGGAAAATGTTTCCTTTTTACATATTTATTTAGTTCTTTTGAGTATATTCCTGGGCAAAGGGTCTGCCTTTTTTTCTGCACTAATAGGAAAATGTACCAATTCTGTTGAAGCTTTTATTCACACTTTCCTTTCAAAGTATTAAACCTCCCCAGTTCCTTCATTTTGTTGACCCTAGGTAAAGAAATGTACTTTTGAATCATGGTAGGTTGGGCTCTCTAAATTCAATTTCCAATTCTGCCAAGAGATTCCTACAAAGAATCCTGCAAACCTTGACTTTATTCTCTCTCACCAACAAGGTGACACGTTGAAGTGCTTAATGTATTTCTAAACCAGCATTTCTTCCACTTTTTTTTCCCCTATTTTTTTCCAATTTCCACTATCTATACTTTTCATTCAAATGTTCCCTTCTAAGCTCACCACTGGAACCTTGATCATCTACTGTCTCTTTTAGTACAAATAAAAGTGTTACTGGTACAACTTGTTCAGTGCATCTGCAAAAAAGTTAAGACACATTTACTTTCATAATGACAATTCAGGGATTTCCTGTAGCGAAACTACACACTGCTGTTCCAGTAACTGCCCTTGAACCAGTGGCAGTTTTTTTCATCCTTTTTGTCCAGGTTCCAGTATTGCCAGCCCCGCCAAAATATCATATTCTACCAGAGTGTCATGACATGGGTGATTCAGTGAACCGTGTTTTTTTTTGAGAACTCCAGCTCAAAGTTCTGTGCACTTTTTTGCTTCAGCTCTCTCATTGTTTCAACCCTCCATCATGTTCATACTGTCAGAGCGCATGCTGTCTCCACAGACATTCACATTCACAGGATGCCACCTCTGCTTACAAAATTCTAACTGCTTTCCCAAAATTAATTCACACCACCACTGTGTTTTCTATGAAGCTTTTCCTCATCACATCTGGCCAATTCTTAGAGACTCAATTTGTTTTCCAGACTTACAAGCTGTGTTCATTAACATAGAAACAACTGCTTTCTTTTTTTATTCTTTCTTTTCAAATATTAGCCGTCACATAAGTTAATTTTCTATAGAATACCACTTTCCTCAAATATGCACACTATGGTTTAACACTTAGCCTTCTGCACTTCAGTTAAAAGAAAGTTTGAATGTAAGAATTACCAGTTATATAACTACTGTCTCACTGTTTTTCTTGTTGCTGGCTTCTGCTGCTCACAAATACACCGAGGAGTAATGTTTAAATCTTTTCCAGTTGTTTTGGGAGTTCATTTTTCCACCACTCTGAGCAGTTCATTTTTCTTTTTCGCTTTGTGAGCTGTTCAGTAATCACTCAAAGTCAAAGAGTCTGACAGGCTGGCTTCACTCAGTGTCAGAGCTGATCCATCAATTCGATAATTTTAACTGATTGGTATGGTACAACACAAATTTCTGCAAAGTCTCATATGCAATTTTACTATGTCATTCCAGAGTATTTTCAAGGTACAGTTCTGCTCAGGTAGGGAAAAAATTCACAATATCTATAGGGAACAGAAGCACAAACCAACTGACTAACTTGCCTTACACAGCATAGGAAGCCCTCACTACTAGCTTTCTCCCAGTGTTAGATAATCAGTACTGCAGAAGATGCACCCTTTGGTGTACTTGCTGCTTGAAGGCCACAAGGAAGGCTCCGTGGACTAAGCCTGTACATGATAGTTAAGGACATACTCAGGTTTACCTCATGTCTCATCTGAGGAGGAGAAAGGGATTATTTTTCCATTTTACTAAAGTGCTGATGCTTTAAAAGGAAGAAAAAAAAATGACTCAGTACCTTTTGCATGACATTACCAGAAATGATAATGAAATACACGAAGCCACAAGAGTGATAGCAGATATGACTGTCAGGTGGGGACTGAACTTTAATCTATACACAGACCAAATTATAAATTTCATTACTGAATGACGAACTGCACCTGTTAGGCTTGAGGCTCTGAAAAGTTAGAAAGGAAGGGAACATGTCACTCAGGTTATTGGTACTGACATCAAAGGCTTTTCACTTTCTGATCACTTTTATAAATACAGACTTAATGAGCAGTGGGCTCCGTTTCCTTCATAGGGTAAAAATGTTTTCAAAATTAGAAACAGTATTGTAGTGGTTGTGATTTTAAATTCTAGGACAGGCCAAGAGTCACAGAGATTTCAGAAAAAAAATGGCTTTTATTCTTGAAGAGGCTTTGCATACGTGCAGCGTATTATTGCAATGGCTTAGGATTACCCTTACACCTGAGTATTTTGCTGATTAAACAGCACAATTCTATTGATAACAAACAAAATTCTTGGTTAAAATCTATTTCCATTATTACGTTTTCTTCAATAAAATCATGCTTTTTTCATTAACTCCACCATACAGCTAGAAAGAATGGTAATGGAAATACGCATGTTACTCCTTATTGGCTTTGCCTACGCATTTGGTATGTCCCAGGGGCTACCGTGACATCATATCTTAATTCCAATTTTAAGCATCAAATTATGTGGTCAGATTCTTACATTGGGCACTGAATACGTTCTCTGTCCAGCTTCTGTTCTGGGGTTTGAGGGTCTGAAAATCAGTCCATGACATCTTTGAAAAAGGTGTCTCTTTCTGGATAATAATGGGTTGCAATTGGTTGCCACGCAAGCTAAAACTCCTTTACAGTAAGGGTTCAGTGAAGATGCAGCATTTTGTTTTATGTTTGTGTATGATGTTATCCAGTTCTCTCTTCTACCAACAATGTTGCGATTTGTTATGCTGATCACTCAAATGAAACCAACCTTCATTTAACACTAAGATAAGGTATAAACTGCAAAAATCTGTTGAAGTTCATCTTTCAACAGAAGCTGGATCTCAGAAAAGAGAACATACTGTTGTTCCAATGTTATTTAGTTTATGTTATTTAGTAGCAGAAGGAAAACTTCCAGAAGTTAATTTTTTTAAACTCTTTGAGAACATGTTTAATCAAGTTAAATAAAAAAACTAAATATTTATTTAGTTGGCAGGAAGGAATTTCTGAATTATACTTTTTGGCATTAAGAAAATCATCACCTCAACATACCAATTATGATATAATTCAATGAAAATGGACAGGTTTCTTTGAGAAATACAACACTAAGAGTCACTTTATGCGCAGGAATGAATTGGTTGACAATGATGGATTTATGTTACTCTGTATGAGAATTTGGCTCAATTTTGAAGCTGCCTCTTTGGCTGTTCTTATCTGATGGTATCAGCAGCCACTTCTTTGCTGACTGCTCCACCATTTGCCTTTCTACTCATTGACCTTTCACCATCTTTCCCCTTCTATCTGTCATCTCTGTTTGATTTTTCATTGCTACAATGGTGTTTAAATTAAAGAAATTTTCCAGTGTTATTCTCTTCCTCCTATTATTTTTATCTATTTCAGCACAACACCTAACCCCACACTATCCCAGTGTTGCCTTAATTTCTTCTTCCTTGTAGTTAGCATTTTGCTAAGCCTTGCATTGGTGTTAGATTGCTGAAATCTTTTGTTTATCTTCCTGTTCAGTAAGCCCTTGTAATCCACTATCCTATCCAGAATTCCTCTGCAATAACAACTTAGCAGATTCTCACCACACACCACTTCAGCCCTTAAAATGGCCACTTTTGTTGCATTAATTCATGCATAACCTCAGAGTACTTTACTGTGTGGCTTCCTGAAATAACATGCTGGCCATTTGCTGAGCTCATGATGCCAACGCTTGTGCAATGGCACTATATCCTCCAGATATGCAGTTTCCTATTCTAGAACCATTCTGTCAGTGTAGACTTCAGGCCTACAATGTTCAGATGTTAAATTTAAATGAGATGCATTTCATTGTACTGGTAAGCACTGGGGGTAGAGGGGAATACGCACATAGCTGTGAGCAGTTCAGAATTGTCGTCAATGTGCAGAGGAGAGCAAAAAAGCAAAGCAGTAATGTAACAAAAGAAGAGAATGGAGAACAGTATCCAAATGTTGTAACAGTATTATAGTAATACAAACAATGGTATGTTCTCAACAGGAACAAAAATAATAGAAGCAAACAGAGCTATTATTCAGTTCCTGTGGTTACAGTTCAAAGAGTGTATAGTGCAAACTGAGAAGGATCAGATAGACAGGTCAGAGCCATGGAAAATATTCCGATCTGACAGAGACTGAAGAGACTGCCATTGTTTGCTTTGAAGAGGTGATAAGAGGAGATAAGATAAAGGCACACAAAACAATTACAAATATAAAGAAAGAGAAAAAGCACTGTGAGTCTCCTCTTCTTGTAGTATAAGAAGACATATGGGAGGTGCATATGTGTGGAATCAGTTGTTGAAACACAGCCATACAATTTCAGTTTCAACTCTTTAAGATATCAAGAATATCTGCATGAAGGTTGGAGATATGACAGATCTTACAAGAGATTTTCACCCTTCAGTTAGTAACTGAAGGTGAGAGAAGATAATCCACTGAGTAAGAAATGGTACTACATGCCCAAGTCTATTTAATCTTGCTAAAAACCTAAAATTAATAAATAAGAATTAAACACAATCCACAGGTAGCTTTGGGAACTTCTGTTTTATGTCTATTTGTTTATGTATCTCTTGGTTTAGCATATCTCCTGGACGTTCTATTCTAGCTGGACTGGGACCATACCACAGTAGGGTTTTACAAAAACAAGCAAGAATACTTCTTGTATCTGCTGATCTAAATACAAACAAAAGAGACTGAAACTTGTAGATAAAATACTGCAAGGACATAGAAAGGATGTAATTTATCAATTGGACATCCTAAGTCATCTCATATGTTAGAGTATCTTGTTTGGTCCTCACCTCCCTCTCCAAGAGGGCAAGAACCTCTTGTAGATGTTGTATCATAGATGTCATTACTTCAGTAACACAAGGAATCTTGAAACTATATCAAACGCCCGTGATTAAACATTTGATTAAACATGCAAATCTCCACTGACTGTAATGGGAACTCAGCCACTTAGATTACCTGCAGACACCTACATCACAGTCTTAAGCTGCACCAGGGAAGGTTTAGGCTGGATATTAGGAAGAAGTTCTTCACAGAAAGGGTGATTAGGCATTGGAATGGGCTGCCCATAGAGGTGGTTGAGTCACTGTCCCTGGAGGTGTTTAAGAAAAGACTGGACGTGGCACTTAGTGCCATGCTCTAGTTCACAGGGTGGTGTTAGGTCATAGGTTGGACTCATGATCTCAGAGGTCTTTTCCAGCCTGGTTGATTCTGTGATTCTGTGATCATAGCAAAAATAGTTTTGAAATGATCCAAATTTTCATATTAAAGGATGTGAGTTAAGAATTCCATAGCTCCTTCTGATAGCTTCTAGCATTTCTCTGTGAATCACCTTGCATTGCTGGGGAAAGAGTGTAGCTGTTTCTGTGTGCCTACTTTATATTCTTTAAAAATCCATCCTCTTGTCGGAATACTAGTTGATGAGGCGTGATTGTAGCGGGGTTAGAAAATAAACTTCAAAGGTTCAGTTATGATGTTCTCATGTAAAATTTGCTCTCACCAGACTTCTACAGATAAGACTTCTGTTTCCCAGTATCCTAAGTGAAATAATTTCTGATGCACCCATGTCAGAGTGTAGAATGAGGAGTAAGGAAGAATATAGAGTGTGGAATCATGTTCCTTGGATGGTAGAGTTTGAAATAGATATAGCCCAGCATGTAAAACTTCTCCAATTTTTTGAAATGGCAGTTGTGCTAAAAAATTCAGATATAAGCAATGTTATTTGCAGTTTCATGGGATTAATATCAAATCTAATGTTGGATTTCAGTTATCTGAGATTTATGTTGGGAAAGTGTCTGAAAATTTCCCATGACTTTAAACTTTGGTAAAAAATTATTCTGAAATGAAATTACATATGGGTTTAACATTTCCATCTCAGCTCTTAGCTAAGCCTGTGCTAGAACCTTTCTCCCTTTAATCACTATTGATGGATATTTAATTCAGCCATACCACAGAAGCAGAGTTAGATCAAAACACCAAATGCTCAGCAGTCAAACAGACCCCAAACAAGCTATTTTGGATGGGAATTTTTCCCTGTTTCTTTAAAATTAGTGTCCAGAAAGAGAAGACGATGGTTTGGAGAAAATAGGTCCAGGCAACTAGAATGCATATTGTCTTTGGATGGAGCCCTGAATGAAGCCAAAAATTTTAAAAAATAGAATATAAGGGAAAAAAAAATTAAGGAATGGAAAGGCAGAGTTCAGATTGGGATGGAACTGAGAAGCTGGGAAAATGATTGGGCTCCTCAAGTATTTACACACCTAAACAAGATGCCCAGATATGCAGACAGTAACTATCATAAAGAGAAAACAAAAGACGCTCCTTAGTACAGAAAGACTGATTTGACAAACAGATTTGCTGTAGTGGAGAATAAGGAAGAGATGCAGGCAGAAAATGCCTAACAAAGAACAGAAAGGAACCTAGCACCAGGGCAAAAGAGTGATGAGAACAACCAGGTTTGTTTACACCAAAAAATGAAATGGGCCAAGGCTCACTTTCTGGCTCTGAGGCCAAGTGGTGTGGTACAGTCCGTGTCCATCAAGCTTAATTCTCTCACATCACCAAACAAGGTGCTCACATGCAATATGCATATTGGGAATGGTTCCTGACTTGAGGTAAGTCTCAAGTGGTGTCTGGGCATTATTTGGGAAAGTGCTTCTTACGCTGAGCTAAAAATGGGTCATGGACTCTGCTTATTAGCTGTAAGAAAAAGCAAGACCTAATTGCCATGGTTCTCTTCAGATTACTAGTATAGGTGTAGCCTCAGAGAGTAGAGTCCAAGGAGACATGAAGATAATATATGAAGAACTGCAAGATTACATGGAATGCCATGACCTGAGGACAGAAGAAAAGCAGGAAGTAAAAAAACTGGGATTCTTATCAAATCCAGGAGAGGGTGGGCCTCAAAACCTCAGAAACATCCTACTAAGAAATATTTAATAGGCCATCAAAGCCATTATATTTTGCCATCAAAGTGTATCCAGAGAATAAATGGATTTGGCAATGTTTGCCAAAAGGAAGGATATGAGATGTGAATCTGAGGAAGCCTGAAAAACTCTGCTCAGTTAGGTATGCTGGAAAGCAATGATTTGGCTGGTTTCATACTGGAACAGGTCTAGATTACGTCAGTTTGGGGAAAACATTCAAGGAAGTGTTGTTATTTTCAGTGATTCTTCTACTGGAATTTCAGAGATTTTTTTTTTTTTTTTTCCCAAAGGAGACGGATATTGACAAGGGAAGGAAAATTGGTAGATTATTGATTAGCATTTCCAGGAAAATGAGAAACGTTTAGCCACTGGCAAGCATTTATGAAAAGAAAACTGTTCTCATGGAAAAAAAATCAAATGAAGTGCACGGTCTTAAGTATGTGGAGGAAGAATGTCATTTCTTTACGGCAATACCACTTTGGAATTTCCATATTAAACAAGGGAAAAAAAAAACTTGTAAGGGAGAACTGCAAGCCTAACTGAATTAATAACCTTGTCAGAAAATACTATTAAAATAAGCAGAGCATTAAAGATGAATAAGAAAAAGGACTAGATCAGCAAACAAGTTAGATCTTGGAAGGGTTAAGGGAGAACTGTTAAAACTCCAGAGGGAAAGCATGGCTGCTGTAAAAGAAAGCAAGCAAAGGAAAGATGGGAAGAAAGGAGCTGATAGAAAGACACTGTTAAACTTAGTTTGAAAATTAAATTGACATCAGCCTCAATTCTCAGTAACAAAGCTTGGGAAACGTACAGGAACAGAACTGAAGATATCTATGGAACTTTCTAGTGATAAAGGGAGGTACTTCAGCCATCAGAGTTAGTGAGCGACTGAGCCAAAACCAGCACAGTTAAAAATCTGAGTAAATCTGACTGTGTCTTTCTGTGGATCTAGCCTATAGTCAACACAGCGGAGATTAGAAGATCACACAGGAAGGAACTAAATGATCTTAAGAATTGGAACAACAGGAGTAGCATGAAATTCAGTTGTACAAAATGAAAGGTCATTCATTTAAGAAGAGGAAGGATGAACCACCGCTTTAAACTAGAAACTTGTATACCAGCCAAAAAAAAAAAAAGAGAGAGAGAGAGAAAGGGAAGGATTTACATATGTTGTTTATGTGCAGGCAGCCGCAATCTTAGGCTCTATCAGTGAAAGCACTTGTATTGTGATAGGGATGTATTACTTATTACCTGTTAGAATATAACAGTAATTACTGATTATTTTCCCTAGTACTGCTGGAATTTCATGCAGAATGTTACAATCATTTGTTACCCATATTCAGCAAACATGAATTCAAACTAGACAGGCATAGAAGGACTATTTGAATCAATACGGAAACAAAAAGTGTTGTTTCAAGAGGGGATGAAGCAGCCTGACACTTCTATCCTATTGAAATTTGAAAGAACTATGAATGGTCCCTGTAAATCCACTGGAAGAGAGAAGAGCCATATAAGCTTAAGGATGATGTTGTCACAGGCCCAAAATAAAGCTGTCAAAGGTACATCTAGGCTGAAGACTGGAAATCATGCATCAGAATACAAGCCTTTGCAGAGGAATGGTGATATCCTAGGGGCCAAAACCAAACAGATTTAGAGACTAGTTTAATACATTTATGACTAGCGTAACAAAACACAGCTGCCTGTGATAGCAGGCAGGACTCTGGTCCTAACAATTTCAATAGTCCTTTTCAGCTTTATGCTCCAAAAATGTGGGCAGCTGTGCAGAACTTCAATAAGCAGAAATGAATTAAGAGAATGATGAAAATATACAGTGGTTATTTCTTTGATGAAATCAGTAGCCTAAATCTGCAGAGTTCTTACAGAAAGACCTTTCTGTCTGTGGACATTTACACCTACGGTTAAACATTACCCTGAAAGGTGAAGCCCCTCATTGCAACATCAGATAGTATTTTTCCTCAAACACTAATGAGTTTCTAAAAAGCACAAAGACAAAAAATCCTGCTAAAAACATACCCTAAAACTTCAGGAATGTTGTTTCTAACATAAGAATTGTGTCTACTGTCAAAGGCTGACAACTATGCAGAAAAACAGATTATTAAATTATGATGATATTGAAATACTCAGGTCTGGTACTACACTTTATGTTTTCTTACTAAATGTGATTATGTCAGAGAATGTATAAACAGAGAGGAGGACAAAAAGCAAGATTTTCAAAGGCACCAAGAACAGTTTATTGATGGAGATTAGGTGCCTAAGGAGTGTTATGCCTCTGCATATGGATTCCATAATCTCTACAATTAATGATGTACAGAAGTCTACCAGTATACGCAAAAGTGCACGCAATCATAGTAATAAATTTGAGTTCTGCCAGAACAACTGCTGTACAATTGGATATATTCTTCACAGAATGACAGAATGGTTGAGGTTGAAATTGACCTCTGGAGGCCATCTGGTCCAACCCCCCTGCTCAAGCAGGGACACCCAGAGCAGGTGGCCCAGGACCATGTCCAGGTGGCTTTTGAAAGTCTCCAAGGAGGGAGAGTCCACCACCTCTCTGGGCAACCTGTGCCAGTGCTCGGTCACGCGCACATCACAGAAGTGCTTCCTGATGTTTAGAGGGAACCTCTTGTGTTCCAGTTTGTGCCCACTGCCTCTTGTCCTGGCACAGGGCACCGCTGCAAAGAACCTGGCTACGTCTTCTTTCAGGTATTGATATGCACCGATAAGATCCCTCTCCTCTTCTCTAGGCTAAAAAGTCCCAGCTCTCTCAGCCTTTCCTCATAGGAGAGGTGTTCCAATCCCTTCATCATCTTCATAGCCTTATGTTGGACCCTATCCATGTCTCTCTTGTACTGGGGAGCCCAGAACTGGACATGCTGCTCCAGGTGTGGTCTCACCAACGCTGAGTAGAGGGGAAGGATCACCTCACTTGACCTGCTGGAGATACTTCACCTAATGCAGCCAAGAATACTATTAGCCTTATTAGCAGCAAAGGCACATTGCTGACTCATGCCCTCCTCCCCTGAGAGACTCTTTCCTTTAATATCTTTAGAGTCAAATTTTGGCTTGACTAAAGAAATTGGCCTCACTGCACCTCAGATAAAAATCCATATATGCATAAATCCACATAATGCAAAAAAAAAAATACTAAATCACAATGACTGTAACTGGTAGAAGATACTGGTTTTCAATGAGGCATCTAGTTTACTGTGACAAGCTATTCTTCTAACCTACCCAATAAATCCATCTACTCAGCCTGCTTCCAAGAACTCTGTCTACATAAAACACCAAGTTTATTAAAAAACACATGGTATTAATTAATGTAGAGGAATAAAGTTTAAAATAATTTCCTCTAAACTATGTAATAAGGTCTAGAGTAAGGTGGACAGGCTTTAAGGACAGCCATTCCCACAGATGTAGATTTCAACACCATAAAAAGCCACCTGTGGATCATCCCAACTTTCTTTAGCAGAAAGGATAGCCACATCTACTGACAGTCACACCCTCCTGCCAGGTACCATTTTACCCTTCATTAGCTTTTCTGCCAAAATGCTTGTAATTTTATTTCCTACAATGGGGCTATTTATTAAAAAAAAAAAAAAAAAGCAACCTTTTAGATCACAGTTTATTAGAATATATACCATTCTGTGGCAAGAAAAGTATTAGTAGGAATAGGAGGTATTTCAATAAACTGCTGACTGACAGCAGAACTCATCAAGCTCTCTCTGAACTTTGATTTACTTTTTGTTGTAATTCAGGCATTGTGATGGTCATGCAAAGAACTTCATAAAGCAGTTAATGTTGTAAAATAATATTGACACTTCAATGGTAAAACGTAGCAACTGTTCTCCACAAATATTCTCCTCATATTTGTGGGGGCAATCTAAGAAACTGCACTTATGCTGTCACTAGCCATGACAATTCTTACAAATAATTTAAAGATTTCTTTCCATTGCCTTACAGTTACCTACTTATGTTGGTCATGGAATGATTTCCAAGTGACGTGGGGGGACAACATGTACACTGTGTTTCACTACCACAGGCATAAATCCAACAGTGAAAACCTCATGATGTCATGAACACAGTTAAAAGAGAGAGGTTCTCAGTTACATATTTATTGTTGTTTGATAAAGATAGACCAATAAAAGTTAATGGAAAAGATCTGAGCCAAGATTTAGAAATATGGCAATAATTAAAGTGAAGCTGCTAACTATGCTAAACATGACTGCACATTTAACTAATTAAAATGAACACAAGGGTAATTTTTTTTCAGAATCTAGTAGCCGTTAAATTTTAAAACGTTGATTAAAAAGCTAGTTGCTATAAAATCAGGCTACTTTTTTTCAAATACTAAATACAAACTTGGGAGCTTAACTTTTTAAAAGCACTTGCCCTCGTTATAGACTAATAACTTATTGCCAAATGACAAACTCAGTGGTAACTTTCATTCTTTTTTGTGGTGGATTTTTAAAGGCATTAGAGAGATGCTTTGTGTTCACTATTGCATTTGGAAAACTGCAGTGTAAGTTAGTTCTCAGAGTTCTTGGCCACAATGTTGAAATTTCCTCAAGTATCTGAAATTGCTTAAAGGCAATAATTCTTGACATACCATTTCACTGCAGACTTCAGCGTGACCTGTGTTCAACTGGGAATTCACGTGAAACCCTGGAGAGAGGCACAGGCTCAGAACAATCGCTTTTGGGACAGAGCAGTAGCTGCTTCCCTGGAATATCTCCAAGAAGGTAAGCAGTGCCATCACGAATGCTTTGTCTTTGAATATGCATTTATTTTAGTACACATTAAGAAAAGGTACAGCATCAATCATTTCTGCATCAGTAAAGCTCCTGAAATAATAATTTTGTAGCGTCTTGTTACAATTGCAGTACCAATTTTTTTTTAATGGTAAATAAAGGGAAGGATGACTTCAGCTTTGTTATGAGACAGACTATTCTCATTCAAAGCTGTGCCCATAGACTGAATATATTACAATAAACAGTGTCAAACTGGCTAACATGTTCATGTCTACAGTTGTGAAAACAACAAAGCTGACAGAAAGCAGCAAAACCCACCTGAAAAGCTGGGTGAATTCTTGGGCAGTGAGGCTTCACAAAGCTCTGCCCTGCTCTGTCTCTGCTTGAGAGCAGAATCCCTGTTACCAAGTTCAGGATTGCACTGCAGCCCTTGCTATACAGATATATGCCAAGCTGAGCTCAGTGCAACTGAGGAAGGGGTCAAGGAGCAAAGTGCATGGGATAAAAAGAAGAAAGATCAAAGTAAAGAAACTTAGCATTAACCTGTTAACCTAACAGATAATGAAGGCATTAAAAAAGAAGAAACTAAATAAGTAATACATGAGGGAGTTTGCCAGGATATGGTGATCGACAGAATCTATTCTCCTAGATAAAAAAGAGCTAGACCTGATGGAAAGAACTTCAAGGGTTTTCATGACAGGCTCCGTTAAGAGTACCACGGTCTCAATCACCTGCTGCATTTTATGTCAGGACCAGTATGTTCCATGGAAGTAGCCAAGGATGTTTTGTGTCCTAGAAAACCCTGGACAACTAAATGCCTTATTATGGTTCTTTCTATACACATTATTGTCACTGTGCAAATGCGCTGCAAGCATTACTGAAGCCTCTGGACACTGTTGTCTTTATGAACTACAGGGCTGTCATTTGACAAAAGCATAACCTGAGGACATGGACAAATCAAAGCCAACAAATGTGATCACTGCTTCCATGGTGATTCTTTGCTTGGTAGCCCAGCTGAGGACAGCAGATCATTTGTTTCCAGACCTGAGGACTGAGCAAAGAGTCATTTGAGGAAATGATATTCAGCATCTTGAAAAATGAGGATAGGTAAACAAACTAACAAATAAAATGAATGCACTCAAGATTATGGACTATTTTTCAGAAGTAAGTGTGACTGGAAGGGAGGCACTGGTCCCACAGTGAAATAACCTGACATGGAGCCAAAGAATTCTTATTTATTCAATTTAGTAAATCCTATGGAAGATTTCCTTACCAGGCCTCTTCTATCAGGATAGGACTTACAAGCTATTTTATATCAAAATTTCAATTTTTAAAAATTATTATTTTTTTTATTCTTCTCTCAATTTTGAATCATATGTTTTGAGTTTCCTCAATGCCATGAGTCCTTGCAGTCTTCTGGCTAACATAAAAATAAATCTCCTAAGAATTCTAAACACAGTCAGAGTTCATCCACAGATAACTAGCTACTGGCAGAGAAGTCCCATTATGCACCTTATGGCCAGAGAAAATGCTGAATTATTAGAACTTCATATCGAAGAAAACAAACAAAGATTCCCACTTTCAAATGACTCTCTTCCCCATGATAAGCGTGCAAAATAGAAGAACAGGTACAAATGAAATGTGCAAATGAAGAATTTCTTCTCTTGATTTACCTCCTCAGGCAACATTTTAATGACATTTAGTTATCTACAATTATGGACTTAAAGTCGGATTAATTTCACCCAACTATATCTATAATCTTAAACTGGCCATGTAGATTCATCTGATCAAACATCTCTAATACAAATACATGTATTTTAGTTAGAACCTAGGCTCCTCCCATACCTTACAGGAGAAAAAGTCATCTCCAGGCACAACTCATCTCCTCCTAAAGTTAAATCCAAAACAGTGCAAGTGAGTTGTGCTAAACATGCCTCATTCTTTTCACTGAATATAAAGGTAACTTAGACAGCTGGTTCAGATTTTAATGCTAAACACTAAATATATATTAGATGAACTCTCCAAAATTCCAAAGAATAAAGAGATTTTATAAAATATCAGAAGGTGCTTATTTTCTCACTTTGGTGTCTAAGAATTTTTACAGTATATCCTTTAGGAGTCCTAAGTTTTGCTGAAATTACGTAAGACTGTAAGTGCCTTAACTGCCTACAAATTATTTCACCCAACTTTGTGCATCTATCCTAGTCTAACTTTGATGAGTCACTTAAAATTGATGCCTAATGATTATGTGGTTATGGCTACATAAGCTGAGCTCAATTTCACCCTCTGGGTGTTCTTGAATGCTCTAAACTTTTATTACTCCTCCTCCTTATGAGAAAAGCTAAGGAAGATGAGATTAAACTACTGTTCTGTAAATTGTTCTTGTATATGCTATGTTTATAACACAATTCACAGTTCTTTCTAAACCAATAATAAAACATTTACTACTTATGAGATTGAATAAAACACAAATATAACTTGTCTTTTATAATCTGAAATAAGATCCTTTACCCATGCCTTAAGGAAAGCAGTGTAAGGGAAATTGCTCTGCTTGTATCAACAATAATGAATTCACTGTAAACAACTACTTAGTGCATGTGTAAAGTTTCCACCTCTTAACATAAATTATAAAAGAGAGGATGTCAGTACTTGTTTGTATTTGATACCTACACTACAGAAAAGACCACTGCTCTAAGCTTAGTGTCTTGAGTAGACGTGAATTTCAAGTGGCAGTCTTCTAAAGAGGCAGTCTTATATGTATGATACGTCTTCTGAGGATTGTACAAACTGGAAAAAACAGTTTCCTTAAACTAAAATTCATGTATTAATGAATTTAAATTTTTTTTAAATTCAATTTTACTTCCCTCCTCGACTTGCAAATGCTTTCAGTGTAATACATGGCATTGGAAATGATTAGACAAAAGGTGACTACTTCACACACTTATCAGACCTCCGTTATAAGGTTGTTGCTGCAACCCCTGGTTAGGGTCATCAGTCCTCCAAAAATAGGATTTAAAAAAAAAAAAAGACAAGAAAAAAACACGTAAGACCTTTCTCTTCTCCCTTTCTGTCTCTTTTAAGGCATGAAGCTTCTTTTCTGTGTCCCTTATAGGCAGGAAGAATGCTTTCCAGATTCCTCTTTGGTAAGAGACACTTAAAAGTAATATGCATACTCAGCTATTATATAAGAGAATTTTCTTATTTGCATCAAGTTAATTAGCGGAGGTGTTTCTTTGCAGTACAGCCAAAAGGAACAGAGTGTTGCACTCAGCTAGTTACAGTGCCTACAGAAAAGATGTCTCAATACTAAATCAAACCTTTAAAGCACATTAAAAATTTCTATGTAGAAAACAGTCAGTAATGTGACACATATCTAACTTAAACATATATGCAAACACCAAATGATTTGTAGAGACAGCTATAAAGTGGAAAGCAAATTAATTAAAATTTTCACGTTCCCTCATGTTTTTAAACTACAATTTCAAAAACTCCTGATGCTTTCATCTGCATTCTGTTAACTCCAGTTGTTATTTTTCACTTTCTCTTGGAAAAAGGTGGAATAAGGACTATTCAAAAAGAATTAATCTCTCGCTTACTTAAACATTAAAAAATAGCTCATAATCGCTATAAAGTCCTGTGCCATTACATATATAGCACCACTCTGCCACTTTTTCTTTATTAATTATTTCCTTTTGAATAGCAATCAGTGAACCCAGATGTCTGAAAGTGAGAAATCCTAGCTGTGGCATCTGGATCCTTCACAGATTCCAAAAGTAAGTCTGCTATTGGCATTTAAATTGAATCACACTCCGTTTAAGTATTTATACTGTCTTTGGCTTGCTGTATTATTGTGCATTTATTAATAAGTCGGTGTGCTTACATTCTGACTTAAGAAAACTCTGTGCACTTTGGACGAAATCCTATCCCCAGTGAAGTCAATGGGAGTTTTGCCATCAACTAGAAGAGCGCCAGAATTCCATCCTTTTGAGTTTTTGTTCACAAAGAGACATAGAAGCTCTTCAAAAATCTTTCAGTCCTGTAAGCCTTTGTTACTCATCCATTTAAAAAAAATAACTGCTAAGGGAAGAGGTTAAGCTAAAAAAAGAAAAAAAAAGGAAAAAAAAGGAAAAGTTGGTCTGGCTTTATATTGTCAGCATGCTCACACATCTCCAAGTTGGACTGGTGGTGGTACAGAACATGCTCAGACTAAGACTCTCAAATTACTCACAGAATACGTGACAGCACGTAAAGGCTACTGAAATATAAAGATTTTGGCCCAAAGTTATAGTGAGGGTCTATTAGGTTCACAGCTCTGCCAGATCTCTCTTGCTAAAAGCAGTCATGTGCCATGTTGCCATGGACCCTCAGAGTGGTGTGTTTGCACTTCTCCTCCCTCCAACAATATGCAAAAGCCACAAAAATTTATAGATAAGATGCAGAATAAAAAACAAAAAAAAACCAGTGAACTTGGATCTTTTAGACTGAGATTTGTCACATATTTTGTGAGCTTTTAAAAGCCTTTTAAAAAGAAAGAAAAAATTTTACTAGAAAACCCTCCGCAGATCTAAGAAGAACTCTCATGAACAAATTCTAACAGAAAGTGAAGTATTTAGAGAATGGAGCTCTATTTCTTTAATTTAAACCACTATTTTCCAAAAAAAGAGACTAAAAAGTGCTGGGAAGACCTCTGTGTACTTTTCAGTGTCCTGGTTATTCTGCCAAAGAAATCTAGGGCAAATTTATTTTAGTTAAACATTTATTTGGTGGCCGCTGTTTCTACAATGATTATTTTGCTTTCCTCAACATTAACCATTTGTTTCTCTGGATGCACAGAAGTGTCACAATATTCATCTACAAAGAGGTGTAAGTGTTGTTTGTTAAACTGCAGAACTACTTTTCATGGTTCAAAATCCTGGGTTTTGCAGCTCAGTAGAATTTGAGCCATGAACCATTCCAACTGCTCTATAGTGAATTATAAAACATATCAATCCCCATTACTCCAAAGAAAAGAAATAATAATATGCAAGGTAAGTGGCTATATTTTTTTTTCTCATGGTTAAATGCTTATCCACTAGGAACAAACTGAAGATTCAGTCAAACAGCCAAGTTACCAGAGTAGTTCTCCATGTGCTCACTCCTAGCTTGGAGCAAATAAAACCTAACATCAGGTTAAGTTCACATTTCCTTAGGGTTAAGCATATATATGCTGACCGCTAGATCAGCTTAGCTGACATGAAATAACTTCTTAAATTACTTCAGAATAAATTGAGCCAGAATAAATTGAGCTTATATCTGAGTTGAAAGTTGAACTCTAACATTTACTTTTTATTTAATTTTAATAAGTATAATATTTTGGGTTCCCAACTGAGAATTCCAAATTCCAAATTCCAATCAGAGATTTCCAAAATGGACCAGCATTTGGTTACAATCCTTATGATCTATCTGCACTTCACATCTACTGCTCCTCAAAGCTGCATGTTTTTAACCTTTTAGGTCTAACAGTACAGTCCAAAACTCTGTG
>VXAL01001481.1:114268-145370 GCA_013399475.1 Chauna torquata | reverse complement strand
CTTCAGCTATGTTTCTGCCCCACCACCAGTTCTCTTACACTACACACAGGTAAGCTCAGTCTATGTTCACTTCTTTCATCCCCAGGTGGGAAGAAAATAGATAAAAATGAGCAACAGAACCTTGGCTCCACCCTACCAAAGGATCAGGTAACGGACTGCTACAGGAAAGGGCCAAAAGCAAATCACATCTTTTTTGAAAAAAAATTCCTGTGACAAGCAGTTATTTATCATTTCTACCAACAGTTAAGAGCAGTTGATACCCGAAGCATTTAGGATTTTAGCAAAGACACACTGCAAATGTTACATTGGATATTTTAACTAAAAAGAATCAACAGGAATGACAATGCTGTTACTAATACCAGAGTTACTGCAACTTAAGGTGAGAAGGTATCTTCAAGACTAAAACAGTTCTTTTGTTCTGAAAAGGAAACATTTTCAAAATGATGTCGGAACATAAAGGCATTTCTGTGACATTACAGGCACCTAAAAGCATCAACTGAGACAGCTGAAGAGTGTTTTAAAAAGCTGCAGCTTCCATATTCGGAGCAGTCAAATACAAGACAAAAAAAATCATATACTTTAAATGAACTTAGGCAAAATATTATGTAAATTTGTGTCCTTAACTTCATATTTCCTTCATATTTTTGAGGGTTTCTGTAATGTTTGTGTAGCTGAGCTCTTTATTGTTCTTTTTTCCCACAGAAGTCTTCTTGCAGAAAAGTTTAATGAAGTTTAACAATTCTAAGTAGATATGATACCTACCTTCTTCCATCTTGACGTCTTGCAGTAACAGAATCCTAGCAGTCAAACCATGTATAATAAGAAAGTCCATAAATTATGGCAGGAAGTTGAGCACTGAATGATTGATCCCCTTTACTGGTTAGATCACAGAATCATAGTGTAAATTAGGTTGGCAGGGATCTCCAAAGGCTGTCTGGTCCAATCACTTATCAAAGCAGAGCTGACTTCAAAGTTAGAGCTGGTGGCCTACGACCACGTCCAGCTGACTCAAATGGTCTCCAAGAATGGTGATTCTGCCATCTCCCTGGGAAATCTGTCGTATTGTTTGATCAAACTCCCTACGAAAGACAGTTTTCTTTATATCTCTGGAATGTCCCTTGTTGCATTTTGCTTCTCTCAGCTTTCCACTGGTCATCCCTGAGAAAAGCATAACTCCATTTTCTCAGCGATGAATTTCTCAGAGGACACAATACTCCAGATGGCTGCTTTCCTTCTAAAATAGCTTCTTCTAAGGTAGGCTGTCATAGCTGGAGGGGCACATTGCTGACTTATGTTCAACTGGTCTACCAGTTTCTCTTCTGCAAGGCTGTTTTCTCTCAATTCAGATCCCAGACTGTTAAGTCTACTCCAGATACAAGGCTATGTAATTACATTTGCCGTACTTCACGTGTGTCCTGTCAGCCCACTTCTCTAGCTTGTCAAAGGCCTTCTCAGTAGCAGCCCTGCTCTGCAGCATATTAATCCTTCCCATCTCCTCCATTTGTCGTCACCCATGTACTTGCTAAGAGTGTGTTCTGTTCCATCCTCCAAGTTGTCAATGAAGACGTGTGTGACTAAAACCCTAGGGGTGGGACTGACTCACTGAATACACCCCTACAGTGGAAGAAGGCTCAGTGGAAATAGGAATGGCCAATGTGCCCATAAAGCTTAGAGAATAGTGCAGGATGGAGCTAACCACAGCTGTCACAAAGAAGCTGACTTTACCTCAACATCAATGGGACCAGAGGGTGACCTTTGTTTTACATAAACAGGTATCAACAGCCGAGCGGATAAACTGATGGTGTAAACGTTTCTCCCTGAGTTCATTAAGCGTGTGAATGCATCTTTATATTAGCCAGACTAGCATGGGGGGGAGTGAATAGCTGGTTCAACACAAGAGTATAAAATTTAAACAACTAGCAAAATAATTTTGAAGAGAGCAACAGGCTTGAGCAAGCTTCAACCCAATTCGTTCTCAGTGACTGGGGATTTCCAGTGTTATGACAGTTGAGCATAGAGACCGCTAATGGGAATCACATTTGTACTGTAATCTAACTGTATATTGCAGTTGCTATATTGTGCTTGTATAGCAATTTCAGTACGTCTTCTAAATCAAAATCCTGTGTAAAATCAAGTATCTTTCAAGAAGTAAATTTGATATTAAATGTTATAACCCCCATGCATGGAATATCTAAAAGAATTTCAGTAAGAGTTGGACTCTGACAGTGCTTAATAGTTTCGGGCCAGGTATTGAGCCCCAAGGAAAGCCAACTAGTAACCAACTACCAATAGCAGACTATACAGTATTCTAACCACTCTCTGAAGCCTTACAGTCTAGTCAACCTTCCAATGAACATACCCAGTACATATCTCCCCATTTGGGTCTCAAGTTGCTATGGAACACTATTCTGAAATCTTGCTACAGTCTAAATAAACAATAGCCACTTCTTGACACAATGCTGTCCTTAAAAAGTGTCTGAAGACTTATTAACATCAGCATTAAAAATAGAGACCTCCTCAAGCAGCTTTAAAAAAAAAAAACATTTGGATGCAAACACATCCCTATGTGCTTATTTTAAAGCATGCATTGTAATGACTGACATTTAATATCTTCATTGGTTGCTGTTGGAGTGGAAAATATTTTGGAATGACCTTATTATAGTCACCTAACATACTTTCCCAAAATGAAAATAAAAACATTTCTAGAAGACTTCTGTGTATTCTGCATTGTTATTGACAGCATGTCTTCGATGCCAATGTTTCTTTTGATTAAAACTTCTAAAATTGTCTTTAAGTCTCCCAAACATGTTTTTCTCCTTATGTCTTTTTGCTTTCAACTTTTCTTCACTTTCTAGCTTCTCAGTCACAGGCATTGCTGTCAGTTTTCCTTTTTTACTTATTTGTTCCCATTGTATTTGTTCCTGTTGTATTTTCAATCCTGCATGACTGTCTGCATTGCGGTTTTCCAGGACCTAGTATGCTATAAAAATGCTGTCAGTTACCACTAGCACTCTTCTATGTAAATTTAAAACTAATTGGCTCATGATTGTTCCCTAATTTTGAAATGTTATGAGGATGCTTTAGTACTGGAAAAATGATGTCTCCATCGTTTTGCTCATATTGAAATCTCCATAAAAGTGCAGCTTGCTTTCTTCTTAATCCAAAACCAGAGAAACAGATGAGTTATTCTTTTAAACTCCATTGACAGCAGAAGGTCTGTGGAAGACAGCTATAATCACTGCCATGCTTAAATGAAGAGAGCTTAGTCTGAAAACAATGGACTGTAACAGCCTTATGTGACTATTTATCTGGCCTGCTTCTATTGCCTCAGCTTCTCTCAGGCCTCACAGAAGCAGCAGGCTGGATGTGCCTACAGTAGCTGCTAGCGTTTATTTGCTGTTTATTGGAGGTGGGTGAAGCCCTTTTTCCAGTCATGTGATAGGCATGTAGGTAGTCTAATGATTAGCGAGATACTGAGAAACTAGACCCTGAAGGCAAGGAACAGAAATGCTGTCAACAGTCCATGCAGACTGCTGTCTGTCTTTACCCAGATTTTCATCTGATCTGATGGCCACCCTTTACTTCTGGACACCATCTAAGTTGCTTTTCTAGTAACGGCAAGAGTAGCCTACGGGCAATGAATGTATGCCTGCACTATACAGTCAATGTGCAGTGCAATTCATCACAAAAATCTGCTGTTTCAGGGAAGCACTCTGAAACCTCCTAGATGTTTTCTGTGTTTGCAGTACCTCTGATCCCAGAATTGTTTCGCAGGATAAACTGCATGAATGAGGAGTACCCACAGATGTAAGGACAGGGTTATGATATTAATATACAAATTTTTCAGGGCAATACCTATGTTTTTTAGCTCTGTGAGACTTAGTTGTGACAAAACAGAAATATTTTATTGCAATGATTAGAAATTATTTACTGGTCTGAGACTTGGACCAGCCCTCTTGGTAAGCAGAGGACAAAAAATCAACTAACATGAATGATAAAAGATAGTATCTATATCTCTGACCCAGAAAAAGAAAAAAGCAGATTAGTGGTTACCATGGCCAAGCAAGGCAATGAGTGTAATTAGCTGCATCATTGACTGCATGGCAATATGCTATGAGGAATGGCAACGCAGCAATCTAGAAGACTGCTATGAAATAAATTCAGGATTTGCAGTAAGTAACAAAAAGATAATACGATCCAATTTGTAGGAAGTTCTGAGCATCTCTGGGAGCAATGAAGAATACGTACACAGTTCATTCCTTTTCTGCACTCACTTCATAGGATTATGATAAGGAATGCTATTAAAAATATCTATATGGACACAATGGAACACACAATCCTTTATATACTGTATCATTTATAAGTACTTGTTAATTTAAGTGGGTGATGTCTTCCTTAAGAAAATGCTCATTTACAGAAACGTGTGATCAATCTACATTCTTTTCCCAGCTCTCTTCTATGTGACTGCTTGGGCTTTTGACTTGCAATTATGCACATAATTATTCAAGTCCTTAAGAACTGATTGGGATAAACTGACAAAAATCAAGATGTGAGTTAGCTCAAATAGTTACAATTTATGTGTTTACCAAATTCAAAGTACAGTCTCCCAATATTTAAGGTGCTGTTTTACAGGTTGAACAATCTTCGTTTATTCTGCTATATCATTTGATCAGTTACACAGTTTATCTTCAGTGATTCACTCCCTGAAATAAGCATGACTGACTTTATTGATTCCAAAGAAAGGTTCATGTGAGAACAGTCACACAGACTAGTATAATTACCCCTTAGCCTATTTTCTGTAGACCTGTTTGTGAAGCTTGTTTGCAAAACGTATAAAATTACTTTTTTTTCTTGAAAATTATCAAATCATCCTTACCTTTCAGGCTTTTTTGCAAAGATCCTTTTCTCAAGTCACTGTTTTATCAGGTGTTAAATCACTCTTGAAATTTGGCCTCAGTCCATCTGGGCAAACAGACTTAATTAGCACACATTAATGTTTCACCATCTCCTAAGAGGGAAAAATAAAATAATTGGATAAATACACATTTCAAAAACAGCTATAAATTTCTTATACACTGAGTCTTTCCTAGAGCAGGTTTACTTAAGAGATGCCAATTATCAAGTCTTCAACTTTTGAAGCAGCCGGAAAAAAAAAATGTAGAGTTGAATTTTCTCATTTAGTTTGATAGAAAATGACAGTCATGACTTTACACTGTACTAAGTATCACTAGTGGCTAATTCTAGAATTAGAAAAAGAATTTTCCTATCCAGGTTGAAAAAAAAGCTTTCAAGACAAGATTTTAATTCAGTTCATGGAGGTGGAAGCCTTGTGAGATTAACTGATCTTAGAGAACCATTGGTATCACAGCACTATGTCTGAGCCCTGCTGCTCATATAGCACCTGATTTGGGTGTCGAGCTTTCTGATTCAACTCCCAGTATAATTAGAGGTTTTCAATATACATTAAAAGCTATGAATGAAAAGAAATTTATCAGGACTGGGCTGTCTCCACTCCTGTGTTTTCAAAGGCATCTGTTGGAACACTCTTACTCTAAGGCAAATAATGTGGTAATGTGGTTTGATAATAATGTAGTTTGATGTGGCAGCAGTAAAGAGAAAAAATGAAAAAAATGTTAGTCTGCTTGAAAAGAACTGTGAAAAGATGGGGACATGATACCAGGAAGACAGTTTGGCATTTAAAATGCAAACTAGATAGGATTTGTCTAACAGAGAAATCTAGGAAGTCTGTACAGCCTTAAAACCCATTAAGCTGTGAGGTTTTATGTAACTTCAAAATCTGTATCAGTGCATTATGTACATTTTCGGTCCTGAAATTTCCTGGTCTCCCTCACTCTATCAAAGCCAAGGACAAAGGTAGATGAAGTCAGAGTTCCAACTGAGTCTCACAGCTGATGCGACAGAAACATATCAATTGGTCTTCATGGAAAATTTAAAACTGGAACAAAAATCCTACTAAGGCTGTTTTTCTTTTATGTAGCAGAAAAATTCCCCAGTCTCTTAAAGCTCATAGCAAACTTCTGAATTGTAAAGAAAATAATTATTTTTCATACTTCTGTTTGACTTTCAATTTTTACTAATGTTTTAATTGCTCCCAAATATGTATTTGTGTTTTCTTAAAAAATGCCAAGAATGTTAATTTGAGAACAATATAAATCTTCAAATTTTTTTCACTGAAAATGTTTGGGTCCAATCATTATTTTTTACCCATTTATGAATTCTAGAACTCAACCCAGCACACAGTTTGACTTTCAGTCTAGCTATTTTGTGGGAAGTCACAGCAGCTTTTCTCTCTTCTATGCTGGCAGTGCAACTGAAGGTATGGCTGCAGTGGAGAATGGTTTAAGCAAGCACCAAATACACTAGTTGAAGACTGTGGGTGTCAGAGCAGGCTAGCAACTAAGTACATCCCTAAGGTCCTCAATATGATTGCACAATCCACAATGAAGTATGTGCAATTGTATCTTTCCTACTGATTACCCATGTTATCCAGTTTAAAGCTACCACGTTTACAGACTTGCTTCTATTCAATACACATTTCCATTCTGATTTTTATTTTGCTGGATATGTACTTCCAGTAGCATACAGTCCTCAAATAATTTCATATTTTGGTCATTACTTAGTCAAGCCTTTAAAGGCAAAAATATATTTTACTGCTTCAAAAGATTCCTGATAAGACTTTTTAGAGGTATTGCATGTTGTGTAATTCTTTAGGGAGGAAAAATGATAAGAATTATACAAAGCAAACACTTTAGGGTTCAGATCAACAGATAATGCTCAACTTCAGACCATACTGACCTGTTCAGCTGAAAGATCACCCTGACACAGGACACATGAAAGAAAATGAACTATTTCCATGAACCACTGTGACTATTTGCATGAATGTGACCTCAAGCTCCTCCTACCTTTTCCAGTCCCCCACACTATCCCATGTAACACAGAAAACTGCAGTAACAAACTGTCAGCTAAGCTTCCAATCAATTTTCTTTGGACAAAAGGGAAATCGGGGATCTACAAAGATCATCAAGTCCAACTGCCTGACCACTTAGGGCTAACCAAAAGTTAAAGCATGTTACTGAGGGCATTGTCCAAATGCCTCCTGAACACTGACAGGCACGGGGCATCAACCACCTCTCTACAAAGCCTGTTCCAGTGTTTGACCACCCTCACGGTAAAGAGGTTTTCCTAATACCCAGTGTGAACCTCGCCTGGCACAGCTCTGTGCCGTTCCCTCGCATCCTGTCATCATTTACCAGGGAGAGGAGACCGGCACCTCCCTCTCTGCTTCCCCTCCTCAGGAAGCTCTACAGAGCAATGATATCACCTCTTGTCCTTCTCTTCTCCAAACCAGACAACCCAAGTGTCCTCAGCATCTCCTTGTAGGACATGCCCTTCAGCCATTTTACCAGCTTTGTTGTCCTCCTCTGGACACTTTCAAGTATCTTAACATCCTTTATATATTGTAGCGAACAGAACTGCATACAATATTCAAGGTGAGGCTGCACCAACGCTAAGTACAGTGGGAGAATCACCTCTTTGGACCAGCTGTCTATGCCGTATTTAATGCAGTCCAAAATGTGGTTTGCCCTCTTGGCTGCCCTTCTTTTACATTAGTCAGGGGAGTGACAGTGTGGATTTCCAATGAAATACCTAGAAACGTCACTGCGTACCTTTTTGTGTGGGAATGAAGTCATGTCCTTAGAAATCTGCACAGACAGGCTACTTCTGTGCACCAAGTGTGCCAAACAGGACGTGGGATTATTCTCTGCCCCTGCACCCAATTAGTACAATTCAGGTGCACCCTCATTACTAAAACTTCCTTAATCTCCAAAACAGGTAGATTCCATCCAAACCTTCTATTGTAAAATGGTCCCAAGCTGATCATGCCCAGAAATTTTTTGAAAGAGTGTTTGTTGACTCACGACAAAGGACTACTCTATGCATAAGAATTGTCTCCCTTTTGTTCAAATCTTTACATAAAATAGTCAGACCTTCCATATAAAATTTGGACTCTTCTGAATTTAATGATGAATCTGTTACTGGCTTCTATTAGGGTAATTTTTTCTCTTTCTATTGAAAATTACATATGTACACATTTCAGAAAATATCTTCTAAATTTGACCTTGAGATAACTTCTTAATATTTCAAACACAGCATGGGAATTGAAGCATTCCTTTTGTTTGTTTCTTGATTCTATCTGACAAAGTTCATCCATAGAATGGAGAGAACTGTAGTCTTGCTACTTTAAGTATCTCAAGGCAAGATAATGGATTACATAAAATGCAAGTACAAGTGCTTTGGTGATACAGATGTTCAGCAGTATGCGGGAATTAGAGAATTAATTTAATTTTGTGCACATATGGGCTGTACATGAGCTGTGCACAACTTCCCCTTGGAAATGCAGTCATTTTGAAGATGACTGGCTGTCTCAGTATTTGGAATCCATTCTTAACATACAAGTGAAACACTTTGTTAACAATATCTAGAGGTACCTTATGATTTCTTAGTTTAGAATATTCCCTGTTACCTTATTAAGAAATCTATACAGAAAAAAAAGTACTGTTATAAGAATTTATATGGAAATCCACAGGGTATTATTTGGAACTATGTTTATTCAGCCTTTTTAGCCACTGTTTTAGATGTTGCTGTTTTGAAACCAAGGTACAACGCACTGGTAAACCTCACAGCACATCTGTGTAGAGCATAACGGGACTAGGTTTTGCACTGAGGCAGTTAAGCTGGTACTAAAAACCTATCATGTACATGGCCTGAATGTGTTTTACATGGCTTAGACTGCATGTAAAAGCAAAGTATATGAAGCAGAAATCTCCACCTGTCCAGAAACACCACTTTACATGACAGAGATGGGAAAACTTAAGAGTAGACTGAATGCTGGGAAAAGAGCTTAGCACAAAGTCTGGACTGGGAGGTGCGACTTACATAATTTCCTGAATGTGGCCAAGCTCTGGGTCAACAGTGAGTGAATTTCAAATAAAAAAATCATGCTACCGAGTACATTCTATCTTTCAATAGCTTTACTGTCATCTTTTGAGTCTTGAGCCTACATTCAAATTCACAGATGAAAATTCAGTGAGATTCTGACAGGCACATGGATTCATCTGTGCAAGTCTGAGTAAGCAATCAGATCCTTAAAGTGATAACTACCCGTGTATCATTTTTGCATTAGGTGACCTGAAATTCAAAATAAATCTGCAGCAAAAACAATGAAAAGCCAATCAGATACCAAAAAAATATATATTACTTTCCACACAGTATTAGTAACACATGTAATACTTTTTTTTTGTTCCTTAAATATATGGAGTGAAATCCTGGCCCCAGTAAAGTCAATGGGAGTTTTGCCATTGACTTCAATAGGGACAAAATTTTCCCCCAGTGCTGGCATGATTTTCAGCCTGTCTTTGACCCTTTAATACATGTGATGACAAAACCATGTACTTAAATTCCAAGGATGGATCAGCACCCTGCAGCAATTAAAATCTATGTTTCAACTAATCTCAGTGGGTAAAATTATGTATGCACACATCTGAGTGAACAGCATGCTTCCTGTACCTATCCAAAGGTAAGATTTGGCCATTCACTAAAAACAGAATTGGCATTAAAGGCCATACATATACATATGAACATCCAAGAGTACTGGTATGAGAGAACAGATTGTGCTGAAAATATGAAGACCAAGCACATGTTGAAATGACCATTGACATTGTTTGCACAGTGACTTCAAATTTCATGCAAATGGCTGATGACAAATGCCGGAAAACACTTTTAGGGAATTCACTCTGTTTGTAAACACAGACAAGACGTAAAATATTTAACAAGCTGGATATAATGATTAACATTGAAGACCAACATTGCAAGGCTTTTAAGAAAAAAGAACAAACATGGGACTAGCTTAAACCATGGACCTCAGTCAGCTTCAAAAAGATGCTGAGCACTGCTACAGCGGGAATTAGAGATGTTCAACATTCCTGAATAAAAAGGTGTTTTACAGATTCTAGACCTGAACTATGAGATGAAGAAAGTTAAGCAATCAAAGCTTTTTTCTTTACTAATGTATTTTTTTTTCCTCATGTTTTAATGAAAAGTTTGCATAGAGATTCCAGGTAAAACTGCCATCCTCAAACATTCTGCATCCAGTGGATACCTGCACAGACAGGGTCTGAGCCAAAACAATTATTTGGTTAATACTGTGGAAAGTTTGATTTTAACTTGAATGTGTAAAATTCACACACAGGTTTGCTAAGACTTGCGGTGAGCATGAATTAAAACCATACAAGTGTTGTCAGACCTGCATAATCCAAAACGCGCACCTCTTCAGACACCCATGGCATTCACTAAACTCTGCAAGAGGCTAAACTTCCTTCTTCACATTCAGCTTGTAGGACTGGGGCCAGAATTAGTTAACTGATATGGACCATAAAAATGAATAATATTAAAAATCTATTAGATCATTCAGTTTGTCTTTTCAGAGACAACTAGGTGATTTAGAAGGTCCCTTTCCACCTCTTATTTCCAGTGATTCCACAACTCACAATTCAATCAGTTTACCCACCATCACCATATGCAATAGATTGTTCCACTATGCACCAGAAATATTATTCAATACTTCAGGTGACAGAATTGCCACTGCAACATGCAACTTCATCTTTCCCTCAGAGAAAACTACTCTCAGTATTTAAGAAATCCCAAACCTCTTGATCTACTTGTACAAGTTTTAGAAATACAGCATTTGCCATTAGAAATAAAACCTTTTGAATCTAAAGAACTGAAATTGTTGAAGGTCTATTCTGACTCTGATTACTCCTTTTCATGTAGCGATTTTCAACCTCTCCATTAGCCCTTCTTTTCTACTACCATGATAAGGAACTGGGAATTTACCCACTGAGTGCCTAAGTGTAGCTTCCCTCTGGGTGCTTCTGCATTAAGTTTAGTTTAGAACAGGAGGTAAATCTCATAACTAACCCCACTTACTCCGATTTTATCAGCACTGCAGACCTATTTCAGTGTGCACAAACCTGAATCCTTTGGAATGAAACTAACTCAAAAAATTATTTTCAAATGCTAGTGGACATCCAGGCCATGTGACCACACCCGAGCTCGTCATAAGTAACCCTTCTGCCCTTAAAATCTGCTTGATGCGGATCAAATGGGTCATCAGCACCAATCATTTCACTTTACAGATCTACTTTGTGCCACAGGAATGTCTAATGTAGATGGAGCCCGAGTTTCTCTCAACCCACACAGCAGATTCAGTGAATCAGGGTAAAACTGCACTGCACGTGATTCTCCCCCTATACTCTGCCCTTGTGAGACCCCACCTGCAGTACTGCATCCACCTCTGGGGCCCCCAGCACAAGAAAGATATGGACCTGTTACAGTGGTTCCAGAGGAGGGCCACAAAGATGTTCAGAGGGCTGGAGCAGCTCTCCTGCGAAGAAAGGCTGAGAGAGCTGAGGTTGTTTAGCCTGGAGAAGAGAAGGCTCCAGAGAGACCTCATTGCGGCTCTTCAATACTTAAAGCGGGCTTATAAGAAAGATGGAGAGAGACTTTTTACAAGGGCATGTAGTGATAGCACAAGGGGTAACGGTTTTAAACTGAAAAACTATAGATTTATATTAGATATAAAGAAGAAATTCTTTACTACGAGGGTGGTGAGGCACTGGAACAGGCTGCCCAGAGAAACTGTGGATGCCCCATCCCTGACAGTATTCAAGGCCAGACTGGAGGGGTCTTTGAGCAACCTGATCTAGTGAAAGATGTCCCTGCCTGTGGCAAGGGCGGGTTGACCTAGATCATCTTTAAAGGTCCCTTCCAACCTAAACCATTCTATGATTCTTATACACAGCTCTACATTATGGGCCTAACTGACATGTAAGATGACATAGTGGGATGACCTTACCACGTAGCACCACGCAAACTGCACAGGAGAGAAACTCTGCCTCATTGCTAATACTGGAACTGTATCCATATAGCTGTACTGGTACAGTGTAGTTAGTATGACAGAACTCATCTGCTTTGGGTGGCCCCTATGAACAGAAATTCTACCTTCTGCTTTGTCCCACTGTTTAACAAGAAGTCTCAATTTGCTCTTTCAACTGTAAAATGGGTGTATGTTCTGATACACTGGGAGTACCTTCTCCTTGCTCTAAGACTCATTGCCACTGAAAAATGCAATGTATATTTTCAGAAGAAGCAATAACTACTGCCTACTGCTGAAAGTATTTTATAAAAGCTGTGCCACGTTCTGCTTTTTGATATGTAAACTGCTGAGTTAATGACTAACTTCTTATCAGCAACTATATTAACATAATTTTTAAAAATATAGCAGCAGTACAATTGACATGTGATTTACTAAAATATTTGAAATGAAAGCTTGACTGCGTATTGAATAAATAGGTATAGTAAATTAAAAATATTTTGGAGATAGTCCAGGTTGCCTGAAAACACTTCAAGTGGTTTCAAATGGTGCAATGAATGTGATGACCCTTCTAGTGAAGCTCTGCAGCACATGCACCCTCATATTTCATTACAGGTCATACTGAATTAATCGCTCTAGTGCTCCTTCCTTCTACTGAAGTACCAGAAGTGTATTTTCAAGCATCCTGCTAAACTTGTGGTTGTTCCTGCCACCTAGTGGCTATAACTCAAGTTAACAGAAACACAAACCGGACCCACTGAGGACACACCTTCAAGGAGAAAAAAAAAAAAGTGCACAAACTTTTGTTTTGAGATGACTATTTACAGTCCTGTTGTTTTTTCAAGTCTGTCGACTACTACTACTACTACCAGAAATAAAATAAAAACAAACAAACAAAAAAACTAGCAAAACTTCTGGATTGACTTCAGAGGAAAAAAAAAGAAAAATCAACAGTGGTATACTGATCTTGCACTGTGAATGGTTCTGAAGAGACAGTGACCTCTTCAGTAAAGCTAACAGAATGATGTGATTAGTTTTACATCCCCTATTTCTAATGTAAATTTCATTCTCTAAAACAATAATCCTGGATTCACCTAAGCTGGAAAAAAATGCTCCATTTACTGTGACATTTATCTTCAGTAAAGGTGCTTTCACTCTTCATTTTCAGAATTTTGTAATGTCTTGTATTTCTACTGTTGCCACTCATTTATACCTGTGTGTAACATACATATTCCCTTTTAAAGATACTTACTTAAAAGATAATCACAAATGCTATTAAGAGGAACGCTGTACTGCCTTTTTGAAAAGCAATTGGCTACATGCAATAAACAAACATCAATGGCAATAAGAAAACACCGGTGTATTTTCAAGTTTGCATGAGACTGAAGTCAGATGGCTGGAACCAAGCTATGAAGCATCAGTTCCTCTGCCAATAAACTTTAATATGTAATGACCTGATAAACAAATCCTATAGCAGACAATTTCAAAGTACTTTATGACAGGTTGTCCTTCCTATAAATGAAAAAGTGTGTCATCTATTTTAGTGATTTTTATGATATTAATGTTCAGAAACAATCATAGCAACAATAAAGGACACATCCCAGAAGCCCTGGAGACTAAAAGGAGGATGTATATTGTCTAACTCTCCTCCTCTCCCCATGTGGAATCAAAAAAGTAATAATTTTTACATAACTCTTACTGAGGTCAGGTACTTCAAAATGGGATTCAGTCCAGTCAGCATATCCTTTACAGAACCATCATCAGGAAGAAAATGTTAAGTACAGGATGAAGTCTTAAAACATTCTCTGCCCTTCTGCTGGGGAGATACTCCCATCCTCTTGTAACCTGTTAACTCTTGCCTTCCATGGAGGTAGGTGGTTACACAGTTGTTCACCTCCACCCCCAAAGGAATTCAGTGAGGCTCACTGTTATTTTAAGACTCTTACAGAAGAGAAGGTGACAATTCCTCACCTATTCTTATATGGTATCTTCGTGATGGCAATGTTTCTCCATTTTTTTCCCACTACTCAGATCAAATCAAATACACATTTACCACATGCTAAGTGCGCTTTAAGAAGGCTGCAGACTACTGTTGGTGTTCAGACTGGGAGATGAATGTCTATGCCATCCACAAGGCATCCTTTGGATAATGTTTCAGTATCTATGCTATTTTTTTTTAATAAAGGATAATGTTGTCTTATGCTACCTCCCCTCTAGGGCAAGACAGTTCTAAACAGCAGAATACTTCCAGTTTTTGCTCACTCCCACACATTGCTATGTTCTATCTCCTGGCAGACAGCTGGCAGTAGAACTTCATTTGTGATATTGTGCTAAACTGTAGTAGAAGAAAAATTTTACTTTCTTTATAGTACACTTAAATCTATAAGGAGAACTAACATCCAGTTCTTCACAAGAAATCCATCACGAAAGCATATTGAACACAGTAAAAGTCAGATCATCATCTCTTACAGAATAAAAATGAGTACATACAGCCACCTCATCCCATGAGCACAGAAGGCTTTTCTAGTGAAAAGTTTAATTTTTCATTTAATTTTTCAAATGCAAGAGTCACAGCCAAAATTGCTTGAAGAGAAAACTGAATACTCAGGTCTCCTTGTTGATATAGATGAAATACAACTTCAGGCTTACTTTAGGAGTTTCATCTTAGAGGCATTTTCTATTCAAGATTTGTTAAGAGAGAAAAGCCTCACAAATCAAAATGTTGCTAATTCTTTTTAAAAATTATATTATTTTAGTTTAGTTTTATTTCTGTCAAAGAGATATAAATAAGCTTACTAGAACTTGTTAGCCTTCCATACTGGATAAAACAGCAAAAATATTTAATGGTTACCTCCCAATAACCCCAAGGAAGGAAAGCACAGCTTTTTGCAGGTATAATAGAAATACAATACTTGTACAGATCAATAAAGTGGAAAAGATCAAAACTCGGAGCTGGCTGTACTACTTTCACAGTAAAAAACACTGGGTCAACCACTTCAGATTTAGTACTAAATGATATGCAGTTTCACAATATTTTAAAACATTCACTGCTCAAATTCAATAGATCTTACAAGTTTGCCAAAGTGCACTGTAGCGATGTTACGGGACATACCAACACTGTTTTGTCTGCTTTTGGCCTTTATGTGCTTCCTGAACACTTCCAAAGGCCTACAGTCACTCTCAACAACTCAGAAATGTTACTGGAGGAGCTAACTTCTGAGATCTGGCAATGCTTTATGTATACCTGACACTTTCCAATGTAGATACCAAGTCTGGAAAACAAAATCATACAACTCTTGAGCAAACCAAAAGCTACCAAAAAAAATGCCACCCTATGTCAGAAAAGACACAATTCCTTCACTGGTTGAAGTAATGTAAAATTGCAAAGAAGTTCTGTAACAAAGGAATAAACAGCAAAATAGCTGTTCTTTCCTCCCAGAAAAAGGTGAGAAAGCTACATCATCCGATCTGCTCTGATGGACTGTCCAGTCAGGCCTTCTCCTCTCCTTTCCACCCACCCATAGTGTCACAAATTCAAAAAGGAGGACAAACTCCATTCCACCATGCATAACTGGCCATAGTTAAGGCACTCTGCAGGGAAGTTGTACACAGTTTTTAAACTCACTCATGCTGAAAGAATCCATTTCTGACTGTTCTAGCCATTAAGATTATTATATTACAGCTGCCATCACCACTGTAATTTGAGTAAGAAAAGATGTAGATATTATTGCCTTTTAAAAAAAATAGCGATAGCGCTGCGCCTTGGGGAGTGAATTTTGGATTGTAGTCTGAACAGGACTGACTTCGGCTTAAATTACAGGGAAAAGCATAGCCCCTTTGTAACATTTAGTATTCATAAAGTCAAGATTGCTCCTTCCAAATTGCCATTTGGAAGCAGCACTCTCCCTTTGCACTGAAGAGGATGATTGGATGCCTACCTTGGATTCTACATTTCAGTCTGCGCTTTTAATCTTGTAATAATGTAAGTTCTTTACATGATTCGGTCTTACCTTTGCTCCGTATAAACATGATACTAATGAACTCCATTCTTACTTAACTCAGCCTAATTAGACTAATGTCATGGATGTGAAATCTGATAATCTAACACCAACTAACACACTTAAATTAATCTAGTTAAACTGCTTGAAAATACCTTACAGAAGAGGAAATTTCAGTATTGCAAGGTTTTCATTTGTCTATTACTATGCTAAATATAGTAGTATTCTACCTTTAGAAATACACTGGATGTCTATCTCTTTAAAACAGTTGAATATATGATGATCTCTTAGAATAAGATGTATTTTCAAGAACCCTTAAATTCAGACTGGTCTTAAAAGAGCACCCAAAAAGCCCAATCAGTACACCAATACAAAACACAGTACCCACAAGTAAGAGAGAATACAGTATCTGCAAATTAACAGATCTATATGAAAAAAGTGTGGTATACACTTAGCTGTTAAATTACTTACTGTCCCAGACTTCTTGTGCTACAGACTCACTTATCTGCAAGATTTCAGAAGCTTCCTGAAGTCTGCACCTCCTGTTAGAGGTATTCAGGGACAGTGAGATGCCTCCTGCAGGAAAGCCTTCATGAGAAACTGCCTGAAGACATCTACGTATGTGAAATCCTAAAGCACACTGCTGCTACCTAGGAAGAAGGCCAACGCCGGTTTAACAGCATGTTGCTTTTGTGGCTGAAAACAGCCCCAAATGGGAAGACTGGGGTACAGAGGAAGTGCATAGGATGTTTCTACATTATGTTACTGAAGACAGCAAACAACTTTACAGTTCAGAATGAGTACGCATACTCTTTATTTTCTATCAAAGAAGTAAACAAACTGTGCAAAATTCAGTCTTCCAAAGCAGTTTGCCAGTAGTGATGTTGACCAACATAATAATTCAAGAATACACTAGGCATTTTGTCCACGTCTATGAAGCTAAAGGTGTATTAGTGACAGACCTGTACATTCTTTGCTCTGAATAAATCTTTGTCATGGTTTTGGCTAGGACTGAGTTAATTTTCTTTGTAGAGGCACACACAATGCTGCGTTTTGGATTTTTGATGAAAATAGTTGTGATGTTTTTGGTTGTTGCAGAGCAGTGTTTACACAGAACCAAGGGCTTTTTTGCTTCTCATGCTGCCCTGCCAGCGAGGAGGCTGGGGGTGCACAAGGAGCTGGGAGGGGACACAGCCAGGACAGCTGACCCAGACTGACCAAAGGGATATTCTGTAAGAAGCCATGCTCGGCAATAAAACTAGCAAGAAGGAGGAAGGGGGGGACACATTTGGGGTGATGGTGCTTGTCTTCCCACAAAACCGTTATGTGTGACGAGCCCTGCTTTCCTGGAAGTGGCTGAACACCTGCCTTCCCATGGGAAGTAGCGAATGAATTCCTTGTTCTGCTTTGCTTGTGAGCGCAGCTTTTGCTTTACCTAGTGAACTGTCTTCATCTCAACCCATGAGTTCTTGCACTTTTACCTTTCTGATTCTCTCCCCCATCCCACCTGAGGAGAGTGAGCGAGTGGCTGCGTGGTTGCTCAGCTGTCTGCTGGGGCTAAACAACAACAATCTTACAAAAAAATTTTAATATCATGGACATGACAACTTACCTGCAAATTAAATTGAGAACTCCTCTCAACTTCAGGGTTAATCCAAGTAGGTATATTACTTTGAACATATATAATTCAGACTTCAATGTAATAGCTGTACTTGGAGAAGATTTCTGTATCTAGATATTGCAAAAGCAGTTTTTCTCTTCCCCAGGTTTGAAAAATATTAACTACAATGCAACAATCCTAACCTGTGGCAAAAAGCTGTAAAAAATGAAGGTAAACCCTTAGAGATTATTATACATATATGAACCCATTCAAACTGTGATAGCGGTTACAGAAGTACCAGTATCCATTGATATTTCCAGGACAGTTCTTCAAACCAAGTTTTGTTATAGTGATCACCTCAGTAAATTTGTTTGCTGAATAAGAAATTTTAAATAATAAATAAATAAATAAAATACTTTCTTGTAAAAGCCCTACCCTGGTGGAGGTCCATGCTCCAGATCCTGCAGATGGGGGGCACTTAAACTTCCTATTCAGATGCACTCAGCTCCGTTCTGGAGAAAATCTTCCAGATGATGGGAAAGAATGAGAGCTCTCAAAGCCTCTTTAGACATCTCCAGAAGATTCAATGACCCACAACTCACAGACACCTTTAAAAAAGCTTAGAGACTATTTTATGACAGGTGCAAAGAACAAGTATAAGGAAAACGAACAAACAAACAAATAAAACAACACAACTCCAAGCAAAAACTGAACTAAACAGAACCACCCACACCCCGAACCGGAGAACGAACCAAACCCCAAGCGCCTCTCGCCCTCCTGCCCTCCCGCCCTCAGCACAAGATGGAGGTGGCACCTCTCCCACTACGCTGTGCCGATTGGCTGGGCGCTGACGTCGCGGTCCCGCCAATCAACCCTAAGCCCCGCCCTCCACGCAAAAAAAAGCCCGAGCGCCGGGCGGTGCTGCAGCGCATGCGCGTTGCCCCTCCAGCGTGCATATGGGGCTGTGCGCGCCGCCATTTTGTCGGCGTGGGGCGGGTGGTGGCAGCGGCGGATTGCCTGTTGGGTCCGGCGTTGAGCTGGTGTAAAATGGTCGTGCTCTGGCGGTTACGGCTCTCATACGTCGCTTTCGTGCTTGGGAGTGGTAAGGAAGTTGTTGCTGCTCAGAGGTGGCGGTCTTCTCTTTTGGGTCTCGTCCAGCGGTGGCAGCGGCCGCCCGGGGGTCCTGTGGGTTGTTAATTTCTAGCCCAGCTCAGTACCCTGCTTCTGTCAGACACTCACTGCCCGAGGCGGTGCTACGGCGTCAAGCAGCCCCGATCAGAACTGCTGTTGTGGAGGGCATGCAGATCCCTTCAGCTGTCACTTGTGTCCTATCTCTGGGTACGCTTAGAAGTTCTTTTATCCTGTTGTGAATTTGCATGGTCGTGGTGCATGATAGAGTATAGATTTTTGGCTGGCTGAACCCTAGCAAACAGAAGTAGCTATGGGACCACATTTGTGTAGCAAGTAAGCATAGTGTTCTTCTGACTGTGATGTGTTTTTTTTGTTGTTGTTGTTTGTTTTTTCCCTTTTTTCTTTCCTGCTCCAGTGAAGAAAGAATGCACTTAATATGGTTTTAGGAAGGTGGATTCAGCTTTGTAATTTTGTTTTTTGAAGTCTTAACATTGTAATTAAACCGGCTATGAGGAACTCTTTCAGAATGTGTTGGGAGGGGGAGGAGCATTTAGAGAAGAAGAACGAGTTTCATTTTCTAATGATTTTTATTATCTTTTCTTGCAGAGAGATGCAGAGTTGCTATTTCGAGGTCTGAGGCTTCTAAGTGTGTTCTGAAAGATTAAGCCATATCTGATATATAAGGTGAGTAAAAAGCAAGAAGTCATTTTGTAAGCTTGTAGAAATGTGGCTGCTTCAGTGTGATGCTGTTATTTGGGTTATGATAACTGGCAAAAAAATGTGGATACACAAACTATTTTCATTTGTTAAGTGTTTCAGTGAAAGAAATGAGGTTCTCAAAGGTGCATCAATGATGCTACCATCTAAGGTTTCTCTTATGATTCTTATGATTAGGTGTTTCTGCCAGGTAGACAAAATCATTTTCTGAAGGTTATTTTCATTCATTTAAAAACAAAACTAAACAAGAATCTAGCTTTCTGTTTTATTACAGGGAAAAGTGAAAAGCAGGGGGGATTGCTTAAGAAGGTGTTTCTCAGATCTGTATTTGGTACTGCTTTTACTGAGAGGTTTTTTTTTTCGGTTGGTTGTGTGATTCGGTTGTTTTATTTATTTATTTGTTTATTTTGAAAAGTCATGTATCTACAATATCATCTCTACTTCCTCCAGCCGAAGATGTTCTGGTAGGCTTTACAGCGGAGTAAAGAATGACAGGGATCAGTATTTCTTCTGAAGACAGATTGTGTGATCACTAGCTACTTCATGTATGCTTGTGATGAGAACTACTATTGCAGTTCTGCTGAAAAAATTTTTGCAGGATGAGGATGGTCTTGTTCTAATAATTTGTAGTTCAACTTGAAAACTTTGCTTTTAACGTTACGTAAAAAATCATAAATCAAGCACATGTTTTGCATGGTTTAGCTTTGTGTGTTTATGTACAGTCTTTGCATTTGACAGATGTTGACTACCCATAATTACTTGCTTAGAACAGTGGTTTATTTCATAGAGTTGCTTGCTTAAATTATAGGTATGCATAGGCTTTTTTAGCAATGTAGAACTGCAGATCCATTCACAAGTCCAAATTTGAATGAAACTGGAAACTGATCTTGAAGACCAAATTATAGATGAAGGTCAGAGTCTGAATGGTCTGAAGATATTTAAACTGTCAGAATCAAATGTTACAGAGCACTACAAGTTAACACAGTACAAAACACATTTGACACAATTGTTAGTTGATGGGCATGGCAGAAGTGTTAGATGTAGATAACGTGTTCTGTAGTTTCCTTGCAATTGCGAAAACTTAAAATATGCTAAAGGTGTATATGATGGTGTAATTCAGCAAGATGAGCTAAAGAGTAAATCAGAGCTATAGAGGTCATTGATTTGAAGAAATGAATCACGTGAAAAGGCACACAAATAGAGCAGCATGAGGAGAGGAGGAGTCATTGGTCATTCCCAAAAAGAAAGACAGAAACAGACTGGAAATACTTCTGCAGGTAAATTCTTGTAACTGCAGGTCTGGTACAGTGAAACCATGTACTGAATCTCCTTTGGAGAGCATTGTAGTTGAATGGATGTAAGTAGGACTGTAATCATTGGATGTAAGTAATATTTGTGAGATCAGCAGAGATTGTATAAATGACATGAATTGCCTTCCACTTTTTTGTTTTCTTTGACCAGAAATACTTTCTTTTCAAAAAGAAGCACAGATACTTTCCTGGTGTCTGTTCCCTGCCCCCTGCTCCCCCCCCTCCCCGGACCCAAGATATCTTTAGTTTTCTTTGTCATTTTGGGAACCACCTTCTGATTACAAGTTATTCTCAATTGATAAAACTAGACCAGAGCCACAGAAGCAGCTCGACAGGTACTTTTTTTTCAGATGTTATCCAAATATCTTTTTACGAAAAGAATTATGTCATGTTTTATGCTACTGCAATATACTTGACATTATTACATATTTAGTATACATTCTAGCCAGAACTGTAAAAATACGCCATTAAAACATTTTGAAAACAAATTTCATATAAAGACTTCGTTGATAAAGAAAAATATGGAAAATTATCAGGCTGATCTTGCTCCTTTTCTTTGCAGACAGAATGAAATCTCTGACTCCCTCATCAAACATAGTTGATATGAATCTGAAGATAACTCATGTAGAATGCCATCCAGAATGCTTGGTTATAGTGTTCAAGGGTCAATACAAGGCAGGGTGTGAACTTGACTACTACATACTACAAAATGAAATACAACGCGTGTTGAAAGTAAAAGATAATGTTGACATTGGTGGATCTTGTTTGGTGGAAGACACAGAAGGAAAATGGCATAGAGGAAAAGTTTTGGAAAAGAGAGAGAATATCTATGAGGCTTTTCTTATAGACACTGGACAAGTGCTAGCGGTTGAGGAAATTCATATTGCTTCTGCTTGTGATGAGTTTTTTCAGCTGCCTCCAAAAGTAGTTTGGGGGATTTTTGCAAACATACTTCCTCTTGGAGAAAAATGGGGTCCGAAAGCCATAAACTATTTTTCATCACTGGTAGGATTACAGATCACAGGTCATGTGAAAGGTGTTACATCATACCAACTGTTTATTCTGGAAGTACCAAAGGTCATTAGTGATATTCTTGAACTGCAGTTAGGAAAACTTATTGATGGAGATTCCTTTTGTCTGATTGTAGAAACGTTGAAAGTGTTTCCTCAAGAAGTGTTTAAGAGAATGCCGCAATTGTTGCAACAGAAACGTCCAGTCCAGGAGTTGCTTACTTTTAGTAATTCTGAGAAACTGTCAGACTTTTGGCCAGTTCCAGATGATCTCTTTCCACGTCTACCAGTTGGCAGTAAAGTAAATGTAAAAATAACTGTTGCAATAAGTCTGAATAAATTTTACTGTCAGATACAGAAATGGCAGAAAGAGCTGGAAAATTTGACAGAAGCTATGTGTTTGTACTATGAAGCTATCAGTGTAGAGAATAATGCATCTTTTGATAGTTTAGGGCTGCTTTGTGCTGCCAAAAGGCAAAATGGACAATGGCATAGAGGAGTGATAAAACAGCTTCTCTCTGACCATGTGGAAGTCTGGTTTATGGATTTTGGTAATATTGAAGCTGTGCCAGCTAGTTGTGTTCAGAAACTTAAAGTAGAGTTCATGTCACTACCAATGATTTCATTTCCATGTGCACTGTCTTGTTTTGGTAATCAGGATGAAGCAGTAATAAAGCTTCAGCTGAAAAAATTTATACAGGCCTTGACAGGACAAACTTCTGTGTGTGCCTATGTTAATTTATTCAATGCCAGTAAACACTTGTATTATATTACACTGCAAAATCAAAATTTTGGAATTAATGCTAAGCATCCAGAAAACTTGAATGAGGCAGCTGCATCATGTGTCTCACCTTTGGAAACAAAAATCACTAGTATCGGTGTAAGCTACAAAGCACAGGCTGAGAGTTCACCTAAAAATTGCACTGGCAATAAACAGACAAAAAACTGCTTACCTGAATGGGGTAAGTCTTTATCAAGCCACGGCAAAAGAGTAGAAATGCAAGTGAATACTTCCTATACTGCTTTTGTGGTATATGTCATAAATCCATCCAACTTCTGGATTCAAACATGTGAATATCAAAATGAATTTCGAGCCTTGATGAAAAATATTGCAGATGCATATAACCAATGTGGAGCTGATGAAAGAGTCCTTAAAAACCCAGAACCTGGATTACTGTGCTGTGCGCGGTATAGCAAAGATATGCGTTATTATCGGGGTGTTGTCACTGAAGTGCTTCACGTAAACATTACTGTTTATTTTCTGGATTTTGGAAATACAGATACAGTACCCTGTTATGATGTGAAAACATTGCTTCCAGAGTTTTCTGATTTGCCGGCTTTAGCTATGTGTTGTGAGCTTGCTTGCACTTTTCCTTTTGAAGATGTATGGGTTAAAAAGGAAACTGATTTCTTCAAAGAGATAGTACTTAACAAACTACTGCTGTTTCAGGTCGTTGGAAAGCAAAACAACAAATATATTGTTAATGCACAGTATAGCAATGCTTTGCAGGAAAGCAGTGTTGCCTCACTTATGGTTCAGGCTGGATATGCAGAATACTGGGAAAGACGACCAGATTCTGCCACAAATTTGGCAAAAAAATTTCAAGCCCAGAATCCCCGCAAACTAAAAAAAAAATATATAAATGCACTGTGCGCCTCTGATACTCATAAAAATAATGTATCACGAAATAGACAGATATTTCAAAAGGAAAAAACATTAAGTGTGTCTTCTAGGCTGAGAAAATCTGTTGTGCTGTCCTCTTTTGGAAAAGATGTTCTCTCTGAAAGTCATAAAACAATACCTGAGAAAAAAATATTTTATAAGGAGTTTGTGTTTAAACCAGGAACTGTTTGTGAAGTGGTGTGTTCTTACAGTGTTTCCCCAGCAAATTTTTCATGTCAGTTGCAAAGTAAACTGCCAGAGCTAAATACCTTAATGAAGCAAATCCAGACTTACTATAAAGAACATACCAGTCCTTACAAAACTGGACAGGTTGCCTGTGTTGTGAAGTGTCCCAAAGATGGGAAGTGGTACAGAGCAACTGTTGTGCAGCAAGTAACCACAAATGAAGTTGATGTGGTTTTTGTAGACTATGGTTATCGGGAAAGAGTTTTACTTACTGATCTTCAAGCTGTCCTTCCAGATTTCCTAACTCTGGAAAGTCAAGCATTTCGATGTACACTTAAAAATGTACCCTTACAGATTGACACACTTAACTGGCCTGAAGAAGTGTGTAGACATTTTAAAGACTTCATTTCTGCTTCTAGAGGACCACTGACTTGTACCATCTACGCTCTAATTCTTTTAAGTCCAAACTGTTTATGCAATATAGTTGACTTACAGACTCCATTTATTAGTGCAGAGGAGTTTCTAAGAGAACATGGTCTCAACCGGTCTGAATATATTGGATTGCGAAGACTTGCACCTTTGGGTTCTATGTACAGTTTTTACTACTCATCTTTTAATATAAAAATTGGAAGTGAGGAGGAAGTTTATATAACTCACGTACATAGTCCTTCAAAATTCTATTGCCAGCTTAATCGAAACACTGAAACTATAGAGGCATTGATGAGGAAGGTTAGTGAAATAAGTAAAATGTCAGATCACGCGAAATATGATACCAGCAATATGCGATTATGTATAGCCAGGTATTTTGAAGATGGTCTCTTTTATAGAGCTTTGGTTTTTCCTGTGGAATCAACATCCTATCTATGTGCTGACTTTGTGGATTTTGGAAATAAGCATATAGTAGAGAGAGGCCAGTTGATGCCTATTCCAGACTCTGCCACTGACCTAATATTCACACCCATGCAAGCTATTAAATGCTGTCTATCAGATCTTAAGGACACAGAACTTCCAGCACGGATTATTAGATGGTTTAAGGAGACTTTCCTTGGTAAACTGCTGAAGGCTGTAATTGTATCCAGAGAATCAGATGGCCAAATTGTTTTGGAGTTATATGACGGACAGCTCCAAATAGGTCAGAAGATTAAAGAAAAAATATTGGAAGAATGGGCATTTGTGACAAATTATACAAAACAATTTGTTGGAAGTTACGGAGTGATACACCACATAGAAGATGACAAAGAAATTGATAAAATAAATGTTAAAAATCCTGAGACAGTTAAATTGAAGACGGAACTGAAATGTCAAGTGCGTGATACGTATTACCAGACAGATATTGGACGGAAGTTTGGAGATGAAGAGCAAACTGCATGTAGCCCACAAAAATTGTGTAGTGGGTCCTCAAAACTGCTAACTTCAGAGGACAATGAAGAACCTGGTTTTCGAAAAACTGTCAATGTTGTTCTGGAGCAGAGAGAGAAACCTGTGGTTGGAAAACTTGCTTGTTGGTCGCTGTGTCATCCTTCTTTAAAGGAAATAACTATAAATGCTCTTTCTGAATCTTGGACTGAACGACTAAATTATACAGGTCAGCAGGAAAGGAGTAATGAAAATATTCCTAAATTAATCAGTCTTCCTCAACGTGAAATTCAGGTGAATTCCGAAGTAGCAGGGTATATTTCTCATATAAATAGTCCATCAAGTTTCTATATTCAGTTTGCAGAGGATGAAAACTTTTTAATTCAACTAGGAGAAGAATTAAAAGAAAGCATGGTGAATATAGGTCATGAAAATGGCTTAGGTGTGCTCACGGTAGGGGATCTCATTTTAGCAGAGCATGCCATTGACTGTTTTTACTATAGGGCAGTTATTAAAACTCTGAAATCAGGAAACTCCTTTGAGGTAGAGTTCATTGACTATGGTAATACGGCAGTTGTAAGCCTTTCCAAAATCTGCAGGATTCAAAAAAAGTTGTTAGCTTTGCCGAGGCTCAGTATTCATTGTTTCCTTAGCAGAGCAAAAAGTGCTCCTCATGAAAGCTGGACTAATGAAAGTATTTCCTATTTTGTAAGCAAAATAAATAGTAAGCCAGTCACTTGCAAGTTCTTAGAGCAACATGGAGAGCAGTGGAGAGTAGATATAATTTGTGATGGAAAGTCTATCTCTAGTGTCCTTCGGCAGAAAAAAGGCAGGATGAGATTGCAAAAGAAACCAGTGCGTAATCGGGAAAATATGCCAAAACAAATTCTGGCTACCAATGATAATCCTCAAGATAGAAAGTCTAGGCATGACTTTGGTGGTCGTAGGAAAAATCAGGCTAAGATGAAAAGTACTTCTAAAACATGCTTAAATGTCCCTCCTCAAGATCTAAATTCTGAACAGGTAGAAAGAGCAGAAATAGTTAATGCTTCAGTGGGTGGACAATTTCATGTACAGTTACTTAAAAATTTGCAAATATTAAATGATTTAAATGTAAGGCTTGTCAAAGAAGCACAAAGAAATGGTTTACTTATGGTGGATAACATTGAAGAAGGGTTGGAATGCATGACAAAATCTGAAAGGAACTTAAAGTGGTATCGATCAAAAGTGATAAAGATGTTTATCAGGGAGAGGTTAATGCTAGTTTTTTTTGTAGATTATGGCAACTATGAGATGGTGTCCTTAAATAATGCAAAGATTCTCAGTGATGAGATGAAAAGCATTCCTAAACAAGCTGTGTCTTGTGAATGGGTTTGGTTTAAAAAAATGAATAAAGTTCCATTTGTGCATGTAGTAAATGCACTCCTAGATCGTGAAATAAGAATCTTGTTTCTGAGATATTTGGAATCCTCTCATATCTGGGAAGTAGATATTTTAATAGGTGAAGTTCTGCTTCAGGAATATTTGAATTGGCTCTCAAGTCATTGTCAGACTACTGTTGGATTGGAAAAATCTAGTAATACAGAGTGTATGGAGTTTGCTAAATCATTCAGGATAAATTCAATCACATGGACACTGCTGCAGAGTGGCAGAAGGTATCCTGGGTTTGCAACTGCAGTTACTGATCCTTCAAACTTCTACATCCAGTTTGAAGAATTATTTAATTGCATGAAAAACTTGTCTTTGCTGCTCTCCGACCTTCCTGACAGCTTGCCAGCTTTACCAGAAGAACTTGTGGCTCCTGGTACCAGCTGCTTAATCCAGTTTGGACCGGAAGAACAGTGGAACAGGGCAGAAATTAGTGAAGTGACAAGTCAGTCTGTTGTTCTTACATTTATTGATTATGGCTTTCTGAAAAGCATCCCCTACTTGGATATCCATAAACTTAAAGTTATTCCAGAAAGTCTGTCTTATTTACCACACTTAGCTTACTCTTGCTCTTTACATGGTATAGTTCCTGCTACAGGGGAGCACTGGAGCGATGAAGCCAAACTTCTGTTTCGAAAGCTTCTTAGTTATCCAGGTCTGATACTTCATTTTAGACACTATGGCTCTGGAATGAGATTGAGGGTTGATGTTCTGTACAAAGAGAATAATCTAGCTCATGCCTTAGTCGCTGCTGGCCATGCAGTCTACTCTACAAGTAGGTGCTGTCTCTTTCCAGTTGATAGAGTTGAATCAGCCAAACCATGTTTGCAGCCTAATTATCCAAATTGTAATTGCCATGGTTTCCTTTGTGAACCAGATTGTAATTAAGCCAAAAAACTTTATTTTGCTGACAGAAGTAAAGCAAAGAAGTGAAACAAAAAAGTTTCTGAAGAATAGGGCTACTTGTAATAAAGTTTCAAAAAAGGAGTCTGGTAAAAAGGGTACTGATATATCACTAATAAAGAATCTGAGCTCATATAAAACTGAAAAAAAAAAAAAGGTGGAGATGGACTATACTGTGAAGTTTTTCAGCACTGTGATAATACAAAAAGTAGAATTGATTTCAGACAGAGTGAATCTACTGCCAGAAGCACTGGCTGAGACTTGTGATTCTGATGAAACCCAGTCTATAGACACAGTGTGAAGATGCCATCAAAAGATTTATTTGAATAATAATTAGACTGCAGGTTAAGAAAAAGTATTTCTTCACTGCATAAAAAAACTCTCAACTCACATTGAAGGATAACTTCGTATTTACTTCACTGGGACTATGTTCATTGTAGTGCCAAGTAATACTTAGTTTAAGTGCTTCTGCATAAAAGTTTTAAGGGTTAATTAACTGTGATTCTAACTTCTGGCTATCATTCAGTTCTAACAGCACATCTTAAGTGTCTTTATTTTTTAAAAGATAATCTGAATACCTTAAATGGCAGTTCTATTTGTGTAGTATTAATACACAATTTGCATATTTTTAAATTTCATTTTTGCAAATGTAAAATATACGATTTTAACTTGTGTATGGTTGTACAACAGTGCTTTCCTAATGTTACAAAATGGAGCCTAGTAATGACAGGTGATTTAAAAAAATCAAAAACAGTAACAGAACAACAGAGCTGTTAGAGTATTATTTTGATGTTCTGCTAATTACATGTTAGGTTTATTTGCAAGACTCTGTTTTATTTTCAATGCATAAAGAGTCTAGCTTGAGATAGACCTTCAGAAAAGAAATGACTGATAACCAAAATACTTAAGGCAAAAACTAGATAATGGAAAGTATTTTCAGGATTGTACTATAAATGCAAATAGAGGTATCAGCTTTTGTCATTGTTGTTATGATCTTTCAGACGGGCATTATAGGGTTATAACTGTTAAATGAAGTTGCTGGGATGTCTGGCTATGGATTTTATTCCCAGTCTTTTCTTTGGTGTGCATTTCCCCTACACCCAGCCTCAGCCATAACAGCATTTCCTTTCTAAGTAGGAGAGGCTATACTTGTGATCTAGTTGAGAAGAATTGTCACTTAGAGGATTTGGGAGTTTAGATGAATTTTCTTGTTTGTTTTTTGGGCAAGCATAATTCTGAGCAAAAAAAATACCACCCTGATTTGGTAAAATTTAATTGGAAACTATTGCTTATCATTTGGATGTATTTCCTAAATATTTTTGTGTAAATTACATATTTGTTTATACATCATTATTTTGTTTTTTTAAATATGTAAAAGTGATGAAGAGCCAGTTGCATTTGGAATTAAAAATGGTCCCATGTATACTAATGTATTCTGTCCACGTATATGTCCATTCTATACCATGTATACTGTCTTTTTGTCATGAATAATAAAATGCTTATCTTCTGTGTGTAACATGCCTTGCCTAAGTCATTCTGAGTATTTTGAAACTTTGTGTCCTCTGTGGCTGGTGAATGCCTTGGAGAAATTTTGAAGCTACATCTGTACTTTGTTTGTGGGATGGTGCCAAGGAACAGTCCTTGCTCTCTAGGCCAGCAGCTGCAGAGTGGATTATATCTATCCTGTCAAGGTTTACTTTTGAATGCTGTACAAATGGCACAGACTTTCTGCCTGCTCACTTGTACAGCCTTCTAGCATGAGATGCATGCTACGCTCGCTCTTCGTCTGCTCTGTGCTGTTCAGATGTACTCTAACTGGCACACTCGTTAAAGGGAGCCAGGCCTCTTGTGGCAGATAGGTATGCTTTATAATACCATTACTTACAAGTTTTTTAGATTTGCATGCGGTTACTTTGAGAAACATTTTACATTATTTTTGAAGATGTACATTGTGCATTGCTGAACATTTAAACTATATTAAAAAGCTTGTGATATTTTTTGAATGCTCTGACATTTTACAATGTCCCGATAAGCCTACCTGATATTTGTGGGAGTGGGTGTCTTTTTCTTGTATTTATTTCTTTATTTATTTGTTTTCCCAAGGGACCTTTAAGGTGGTATAACTGTACGATGAGATACATGAGTTTGAGGAATTTACCATGCGGTGTTACTCCCTAGAGTGAGACTACCTCTTGCTGATTTTGGTGCTCCTTTCTGACTGATTTAGGAGTAACCCTGTACCCTTTCCACAGGGCACTGTGTTAGGCAGAAGAAGTTGTGGGGCTGAGAGAAAGTGTAAGATCATTAAGGATTCATCTAGGAAGAGAGGCAGACAGAAGGAAAAGGTTTTACTGGAGACATGGGATGGTGGTTCAGGAGTATTGAAATGGCAGACTAGCTACTGGATGTTTGCATGGGCCAGGAAGCATAGCTATTTTGGCTTTCAGACGTAAATTTAGGTTTTAATGCTCACTGTGTGTGTGTCTGAAGATTTTTGAAGTTTGCAAATTAAAAGATAGGAAACAAAATATGAGTGTAAAGCATGAAGAAGAACTCTCAGAAACTAATAAACAATCGAGTCTTCCTTAAAAGCAAACTTAAGGATGCAGAAGAGCCTCTGACATTGCTTTCAGTGGCTGCAAAAGATTATATGTGTGTGCTCCTGCAGTGTTAGAGGTGACTTATACATAATTTGTTGCTCAGAATTGAGTAGTCATGTATTTTATACTGAAAGCGGACATTTCTTTCCAAGCTGTAAAGCATAAGATTGATTAGAGATGGGATCATCTAATTTCGTACAAATAGCTATCTTTTTGTATATTTGTAATTAAAGTTGAGTTAAACTGGAAATTCCTGGTCAAATGATTTCAGCTGTTATCCAAAATTATGCTGAAAAGATAAGAATATACAACATTAACTTAAAAAGAGATGAATTGTTTTTATTAATTGTGTACATTTTATGTTTGGATTACTTTGTTTCTTGTAGACTATTGTACTTGTGCATTCCAATTTCTAGTTTCAGGTTCAACACTGTTTTAAGGTCTTTAAGAAATAATCTGTTCTCTGGTCTACCTTAACTTTTTACTTTAACATTTCTTTGTGCAGTTATTCTTTTATAGACTTACCTTCTAAGGAAACAATTCTTACAGTTTTGCAGGCTGTCAGTTTTCTCTGATGCTTCCTGCCATTTTTCCAGCATTCACAAATTCTGATTCTGCTGACCAATTTCAGCTTGCTTGGGTAGAAAGGAGGACTTAATGACATTGCATCTTGTTAATGCTAGCAGTTGGATAGAAGAGAAAAGGCAAATTTTGCTTCTTTCTCTGAGGGAGGGCGATCCTGGGTTGGTCACTGAGCACCATGTAGTATGGAGTCAGCAGATGCCTTCCTTTTGTTCAGACAAACATGACAGGAAGCTGAGGGTACTGTCAAACTCAAGGGTGTGGAGCTGGGGAGAATATTTAAACTGCCAAATGCACTAGCAACCATGCTTCTTCACTAAGCAACTTTCTGATTCTAACACTCAGTTCCGTACTGTGACATTTTCTTTGAGAAATCCAGTAATAACAGAAAGTCATTTTCACTTGATGCGAAAAGAGTTGGTGATTTTTAGCTTAACTCCTCTGTGGATTCGTTTAGGAGATGTTTGCGTGGTGACAGTGCCTCTTAAAGACAAATTGTGATAAGCATGTTTCAGTGCCTGAGGAGGCTGCTTGTTTCTGATTAACCATGTTTGAGCTGCGCTGACATCTGGTGGCTCTGTGCATGTTTCTGGTAGGCATTTGCAGGATATTTACTCCTTTCTTAAGTTTCTTTCAAGTGATGATCTTGCTGCATTTGTTCAGAG
>VXAL01001481.1:80582-114220 GCA_013399475.1 Chauna torquata | reverse complement strand
GGGGGGGGGGGGGGGGGGAGTAGGAGATGATATTTTAGGGGAGACCTGATATAAGAATGTTTGCCAAATTCCTGATTTCTATAGATATATAGATATTATATTTGCAGACTGGATATGAAAAAACGTAAAAATGTACGTTCCCATTAATGCACAGTAAATTTCTATTTCTTAATTATGTAGACACATCTGAAAATCTCACTCCCTTCTGTTGAGGAGGATTTTTTTTCAGAATAATAAACATTGTGAAAACAAAATCGTGGAATTATCCAGCTCTGGACTGACTTTAGGGAGAGCCATCTTGATTGCTGCAGATTTATAAGATGGTTTTTTAGGACTACCATGTCTAGATCTGCGTAATGAAGGAATTAAAATTGTGACTGCAGCATAGTTTTTAGTGAGCAGTAAACATCAGGAATCCAACTGGGTGACCCTCGAATATAACTAGACCTATTTCTGTGAAATCATTATGATACAAATAAAAGGAAATGTAGTAAAAGTGAGGTTTAAATGAGTTCAATATTTTTTCTACTTTAAAGGAATACCAAGGTGTTAAGAGTGAAAGCACTATTTGACAGTCTTTGATTCTGATTAATTCTTTAGTGTTTAATCACCCTGATTTCATAGGAGTTTGAACTTAACACAAAATATATGATCAAGCTTTTTAATTGTGTTCATTTTCTTTTAAAGCCATGGAACCACTGATCTCCACTAATCTGACATTCCATATAATGTGGAATTTCACTTACTTTTGCATTAAGGCAGTATTCCCCCTTTTGCCTCCAAGAGTTCAGACGTTCATCTCTCATTTCCCACCTTCAGGCTATAAGCTTGCTACTCACCCCCCTTGAAGCTGTTTTACTGTACAAAAAGTATTAAAGAGCTGTGATATGTCTCTTTCTGTAGCCACAGGAATTGAGTCTAGGAGCTAGAAAATTCCATGGGCAGAGGGAAACCTATTCTCCAATTTCTGCTTGAATGAGTTCTTAGGCATTTGTATATGAAACACTCCTTGATGAAGCAACTGTGTGAGCAGACACTATGACTTCAATAAACCGGTCATGTTCCCTGTGTTTTACACCCTTTATTTTCCCTAATTAATTTCAGATCCTTTTCTGCAAAGCAGGGCACCTCCAGCAAGAGAACTCAAATGACTGATAGGTCTGAGATGAAAGCACACACCTGAAAGAATTAAGAAAAAAAAAAATCAACTTTGGTCTGAAATAGAGGATTAATTTATCATTTTCTCCAGTTGGATTGAATATGCCAGCCTACTTTATAAAAGAGTTTCTCCTCCTTTTTTTGTTTTAAAAGATGAAACTTGAATATGAGACAAATGAGGCTTCTCATTTCATGAGGAGCTACAGGATAGAAGAAACACCTACCTGCAGCATAAGTTGGCAGCAGAAGGGTGGCATCCCAGGTGCCTGTACTCAGTGTTTCAGGTTGACTGGTTTAGGCAGTTCTTCCTTCAGACTCATGAGTCATTTAGAGCGTGTCCTGAAACACCTGCCTGTTGTCACAGTGCAGGCTGTGGAGCCTGCTCTGACAGCCAGCTATCTAAAGTTGGTTGAAATTCAGTGTGCTTTATTTTGTGCTTCTTATGAAGTAACACCTTACCAACAGGTCTATGGCACTAGATCCAACAAAGGACTCGGACAGCATCTAATCTTTGGGTTTACTGTCCTGGGAACAGATACTTTTGGGGAACACCGAGGCTTCCTGTAGGGTGTACAGGGAAAAGCCTGGCCTTTCAATATGGAATTTAAACAATCTACGTACTGAACAGGAAAGCTATGAGGATGTATTGCAAACTTTACGCCTCTCTAGAGGTAGGTTCTTGATGTGGTGTGTAAGTAGGCACTTCTGTCAATGCAGTGTATTTTCCTGAGCTACATGTCTACAGATAGCTCATTCAACATAGTGAGCAGTCGTTCATAAAACATATCCACCAGACAGGAAAAATGAGCAGTATCTTCTTATAATGTGCACTGTTTACTTCACTTGCTCAGATGTTAAGAGTTCCAAGAATAAATTTCCACAGCCACAAGAAGTCAAAGCTCCTGCAGACTGTATAGCATTTCAAGGAAGAACATTTTTCCTTCTTACTGAAGGTGTATGGCAGTGTAGCAAGGCACTTGGGATTCTCTGGGCAGAAGGGAGATAGTATGATTTTGTAGCCTAGCTGCTAGGGCACAGTACTACGGGGGTTAAGATAAGTGCTCAAAAGCTTTGCTTCTGTCATCTGTTCACTAATTTATCCACAGTGAAACAGTTTCAAGTGGAGGGAATGAGAAAGTTCCTTACTGCTGTTATAGCTTGGTGATGGAAGGTATGTTTTTGGACACTCAAACTGAAAATGTCTCACATTTCCTGGGTGAATGATTTAACAATTAAGCTGTTCTTTTGTGTTTGCTACTGTCTTTTATGGCAACTCTGGGAGAAGAAGAAGGCTAAGGAGCGCTGCCCCATGCTTTGTACTAGGTGTTCTCTCAGAGTACCTGTATTGTAAACAGGGACCCCTAAGAGCTAGAAGGTAAGAACACCTGTGGTTTGGATGCTTGGCCCCTGAAGGAATTAGGCTGAAAAAGGCCCTCACCTGCATTCTGACTGGCTGGGTGTGGGTGATAAGCGCTGAGGTGCTGAGATCAGAATAGTTCAGGACATGCTTAGTAGCGCAGTTCTGAGTGCCTGGGGAGCTGGGATATCAGACAGGACGGCAGCTCGTAATTGCAGGGGTCTGCAGGTACAGCAGCTGCAGGACAAGGTATTTTAAATAATAACTTTGAACCTAGACCCTACCAGTCTGCCTAATGCCTGCTGTAAGAAATTATTAAGCTTAGTCCATGCACCGTAATCCATGCTGTTCGTTTTCTTCAGAAATATTTGGGTGTATTTTTAAAATTAAGCCTATTGCTGACTTTTTTTATTTGTTTCCTCAAGAAATTGATGCTTTCTTATATTTTAGGAGGATGGTTTAGGAAGATTGATTAGGGACCACTTATGAGCAAACTAGACAAACACAATTCCAGTGGAGGCACACCTGGGATGGAACTATCCCTCACAACAGTACAAGCTGGGAACTCGCTGGCTAGAATGCAGCTGTGCCAAAAAAAAAAAGTGGGGGTGCATCCAGTATCAGGTGTTTGGGTTTCTGATGGACAACAGGCTGAATATAAGTGAGCAGTGTGGCTATGTGGTGAGGTGAGGAAGTTTGACTAAATCCAGCCCAGTATGGAGGTGGTCTCTTCAACTACCTAAACTGAACATACAGAGGAAACACAGACTCTTCTCAGCAGTTTACAGAAGAAGATTGAAGGGCAATGGGCACAAGTTGCAGCAAGGGAAATTCCAGTCAGATAAAAGAAAAACAAAAGATTCTCAGTGAGATGGCTGAGCAGTGGCACAGTTTGCCTGGAGAGGCTGTGGATTTTCCATTCCTTGGAGATACCAAGCCTTGACTGAACGCAGCCCTGGACAACCTGGCCTGGCTTTGAAGTTAGTCCTGCACTGAGCAGGGGTCAGACCAAATGGCCTTGGGAGGTCCGTTCCAAACTTACTTACTCTTTGATAACTATTTTGGATAATACAGTGTATTGCAGACATACCTGAACTAGTTCTAGGTGATTCAGTTTGGGAAGGGGTAGTTTCACTGTGGAGAGCTTGCTCCAATCTGGGCAGCTGCATTAGTGCTCAATACTAGACTTTATTCCATGTTCAGACTAGCTAGTGTATAGCAGTACACATACGTACTTGATGACATAGTGGAGATGTAGTATAGACACACCTGACTTATCTCCATGCTATTCTCTAGGAACAAATTTCATTTACTGGGGCTGTCAATAATAGGATACCATCATTATGTGATTTAATGATGACAGACAATATACTACAATACCAAAAAACACTTTCCCTGCTTTATTTCCTTCGGACTTCTATGTCTTTTCACGTAATGGCTTTTTTCCCAGCAGGTGTCTTGTACGGCTATATGTGCTTAGGAAAGTACATTTAGCTGAGCTAAAACCAGGCTTATTAATAATCTGGGAGCTTGTTTTGTCAATGATTGTTTATTCTATCCAGTCAGTAATAATTTTATGGCAAGTTTTTGCCCCTTGCCACTTTTCAAGATGTTCTTATACTCCAAATCTTTTTCAACAAGGAGGTTTTCAGTTTAAGGGGATGGACACTCACCTGACATGCCTCCTTGGTACTGGTAACTCTAATTTTGGAGTGGATTACATTTCTAGGACATTTCAACATTGTTATATCTGTTGCATGGATATAAATAGAGAATTTTTTGCTTAGTTTTTACTTTGAGACCTTTCATCAGAATTAAATTCATTTGTAAAAGAAAACTTTGAAATCTGTAAGATTAATGATTGTAAGGGTTAGCTTTTTTTTAAGGACTATTTACTGTATTTCAGAAAAGTTTTACTGTATGAAGTATAATATATATAACTAGAAATAATGGGAGGAAATTAAAAATAATTTAAACTTCCTGAAAATGAGTTGTATTAGACTGTAGAATAAGTTCCCAGGGGAAGCTGTAGAAGCCTCATTATATGGCTTATTTAAAACTAGATTAGATGAAATGCCTGAAGGGAACAAGCTTAGGTTGTTTCCTGTGAGGCTGAAGGAGATGACCTCAGAGGTATTTTTTGCTTCTGAAATATTTTATTCTGTGATATGGTGCATCTGGGAAAGTCTTGTTCATTCTTACATGAGACTATTTTGTGGGTGCTCTCCTTTCTACAATACTTGGTTCAGGGTTTGGATGGGTACGCAGGGGAGCCTGGAGGTTAATCTTGAAGCTGCAATGTAAAAATCCAGATATATTTGTAGAGTATATTATTCTCTGCCTCAATGGCTATATAGGTATTTCAAAGAAAGTGGAACAGTCCCAAAAGAAAAGGATATAGGAGACCCACCTCAGAAGACATCTATAGCAGTGTTCAGGAAGTTCATCTGAGAAATGATAAGCCTTAGTTTAAATAAATATTTGAGGTGGTTCTTATAGCAGAAACCACATATTTTCTAAATTTCCCTTTTATAAACTGAGCCTGGATTGACAGTCATCTCTGTGTTTGGCCACTCATGAAATGGAATTTCACACTTTCTAAAATGGTCATTAAAGGCTTAGGCTGGAATGTAAACATCTGAATTTGAACTAATCACCACTGGCTTTTTTAATACAATAGAAAGAAACAGACTTTTGTGTGACTTGATAACATCTCACTCCAAAGTAGATTTCTAAAATAGGTTGGGTGAATTGCTCCTGAAAAGCACGCATTTCTCCCTGTTGGCTGTAAGGGGAGCTTATAGTGTTTGCGATGGCTGCAACATAAATTATCTTATCTTGATTAGATTTTTGTCGTACTAATAACAGTCCAAATCTGAACAGTGCTTCTAGATTTGACAATGAATTAATTTAAAATCAATTAAACAGTATGTTCTTCCACTTTAGAAAACACTGGCAAAGATAGTGACATTCCTGCAGGCCAAGAAACAGGCAACGATGAGCTGTAAATGGTTTCACTAGCATCAGTGGCAGCCTGAGATGGCAGTCTGGTCTTTTCACCTGCTGTTCTGGGAAGAGCAGCATTGTATGATTTCACAGAATTTTTCTGTCCCATTCACATGGAAATTCTTAAAAGCTTTTTTTTGTATATATTGATATATTTTGATTTTTTTTTTGATCCCTATGTCAGTTTTCATTGTAAGCTCATAAGGCATATATGACCTGAGCTTTCCTTATTTGTAATGTTTATTTCCATGAAAGGAGACAGTTTCTTCTAGAGTGGCTTTGGAAAAGATTTTCTATTACACAAAAATTTGTACTAGGCTTTAGAGCATTCTATTTGATTTTTTTTGCAAGTAACCATTCAGGGTACAAACTCTCAAAATGGCTAAACACCAATGGGCTGTAAATTTGCAGTTCTGCAATGTGAATCCACAGTATCTGCTCCAAGTTACGATTTGATAGCTGACACCAGAGGGAGTGTAGACATTCGTTTAATTTTGGATCATCAAATCCAAAGCTGTCCTGGTGATTATGGCATGCTGTTATTTTTTTCCCTGTCAAAATCAATGAGCAGTTGTACTAGTAATGGGCTTAGCTGACCAGAAATGTTGAAAACACGAGGTTACTGATGAAGAGCCAGAATATGCACAAGAATGTTTCAAAGAAGATTTAAAGAGAGGGAAAATTAATTTGTTGAAAATAAAATTTTCTAGTATTTACATTAAGCTTAGGAAATAGTTGCAGTGCTTTCACCAAGAGAAAACTGTGATTTATAATACACTTAGACGATGACTGTGTGTTTTTTTGAATTCCTACTTAAAATGAATTTTTTTTGGCCAATATTGATTAAACTTCAGTCCTGCAATACAAAATTATCTTCCTCACCAGACAGTATAGTGTCATCCACTGCAACACTGCTAAGTGACCGTTCAGCCATCATGCATGGCGAACGGGAGTCCGCAAACCAGTTTCTTTAAAATTATGGTTAGATTTTGCCACTTCCAGTGATGCTAGTAGATGAATTTTCTGAGCTTTTTGTCCAACTATCTTCTCTCTCTAATTACCGTTTTATTGTTTTCCTTTATCTCAGAGGGGATTCCATTTCTTATCTCTAAATGTGCTATGAAATTTTCAGTTTCTGACAGGAGATATTTGTAGGGTTTTTCAGTTTGTATTATGTACTGCACTGTTTTTCTCTGCCTGCTTGGGCTCCTTGAGGATTGCGCATATCAAAACCGAGTAGCAAGACACTGACGAAATAGTGTGCTGATCAGAATGACTGTGCAACATTACAAATCTGGGAGGCACCTGTGAGTATCATTGTGGACCTAGTAGACTGGGAATATAATTGTATCCACAAACCATTTTTGGCCTTGTTTAATGGTAACAACAAAGTTGAAAGAATGGCTTGAGTAGGTAGGGGAAAGATTGAAAAAGTATGTTGAACTGGTAGCAAAATGTTTCTATTTCACCAAAATGCTGTTGGCCAGCAGGTGGAGACTTTGCATTAACTTTCCTGAACTGAAAATACAAAAGACAAAAGAAGGTATCGGCATAAGAAGCCATTTGCACAAAAATAAAATGATCCTATTTATTTTTCAGTTCTTCTTGTAGATGATTCTTGCAGTGAAAAGTTTCCCAAGCTGATCTGAAGAGGATAAGTCTTAATTCTGTGAGGAGAGAAAGAAACATATAGTGTAAGATTTAGCAACATAATGCTGAATTGTTTTATGAAACGATGGAATTTGTTAAAATTAAGTATGTTCTGTCTGCCTTACTCTTCTTTTTAAGTGGCAGAGAATTGGCCAATCTTTAATTACTTTCATATAAATGACCTAGTTATGAAAACTCTCTGGCCTTTAGAATTTGCAGTGGGTTTAAATAACATATATCTTTGCATAGCATAGTTAATAGCAAAGACATAATTGCATGCTTTTCTGTAAGTGGAAGACCTTAAATGCACGTACTAATAAGCAGTGTCATCTATAACAATCTGCAAATTTATGGAGGAAATTGATTTTTCCAAGCTAACCATTTATTAATATGGAGGGGACTAATATTAAATGGGAGCTCCGCCATCTTTATGCAATGACGAGGATACAGAAATAAGTGAGGTCCCATTGCCCTGTACCTAATCTGGCTGTGTAATGGGGCAGGTGGGTAAAACTGCTCTGTTCCTCTCTGATCAGCAGCAATACCATTTTTCAGCTAAGAACTAGTTGGAAAGGGATGGTAAGTGAGTGTAAGTGAATGAAGGGAATGAAAGTCTGAAACTGTGAATCAGATGATTTAGTTTGTGCTGAAGCTTAGCTGAAAAAATGAGGATGAGGTGATTTGGATTAAAAAAAAAATCTGTGTGGACATGGTATAAATGGGTACATGGGAGAGTGTAAAGTGACAGAGCAGTGAGAGCTGCATACAAGTGAGGAATGAGGCTATAGTGAGAATGGGAAGCAGAAGGATCTCTTAGGGGTGCTGGTAGTATTCTGCATTTCAATGTCGTTAGTTTATTCCCTGCTTTTCATCCTGAAAGGATTTGGGTGAAAGAAGGGATGCCAACCCTACTGCTTCCTGTGGCATATCCCAGCAAAAAAAGATACTTTTAAAAACCGCGTATTTGAAATAAAGAATAAGTGGAGCTGAGGCTCAAGAAAAGGCCAATGACATCTGCTTTGGGCCTGAGGACATGCAAAATATATGGCTGTAGCAGGGAGAGGGAGCTGTGGAATGGAAGGAGGTGCTCTGGAAGGAAAAAGGTAACTGGCGGTACCCAAGGGCATTCTCACTGCTTATTGCTGGTCTTAGGGAAAATGTCTTCCACTCTTCCCTTTCCTGTCTTCTCAGGGATTCTGCTACACTACATGTAACTCTTTCCTTCATTAAAGTATTAATTGCAGCTACATAATACCAACAAGCATGAATTTACCCCAGCGTTTCAAAAGAAGGAAAATGAAAGTGAAATAAGCAAATACTAGAAATCCATTTTTAAAGATCCCAGAGGACTTTTATGATCAACTAGTTTGATTTCTGGTGTATGGTTGCTGGGCAGTTAAGGAATGTGCTGCAGATTTTGAGTGGCTCTTGATAGGGTATGAAAACTGCAATTATTTATAAAGCTGTGAATGTGTACCCAGTGGGTTCTGCTGTAGAGTTACTACTGCATCTAAATATAATGCTAGGTCGCAATCATCCCTTGAGTGCTGTTGACAAGAACTGGAGTGCCTTAGGCCAGCTAGGTCTGGGTGGGCTTTCAGTTTTCAGCATTTTGTGCTGTACAAGACTAAGGACTTTTTTTCTCTGTTATCCTTATCAGTCTCATATTTTTTGCTTAAGCTACAGAACAACTTTTGGAAAGGTATTCCATGCAAATTAGGAGTTATCAGATGACATCACTCAGTATAGCTAATTGTCCACCTGCCATTAGAAAGGTATACATTTATTTTTATCATAAATGTCTTTTTTTGACTTTCAGCCAGTTTGGTGCTTGGCAGTTTGGCTTTCTAGGGACTTAGTGGCAAATCATTAGAAAAATAGCCAAAGACTTTTATAATAAATATAGAGCTGTGTAGTTAATGATAAAACAATATGCTTTGGTGCTGTTTGTACATGAGTGATGCATAACATCCTAAGGGCAGGTTCTCCTGCTTTTATTATTCTTTATCAATATCTTAGAGTGGGCCATTTGTGCAGTAAGACATAATTCAACATGGTTATAAGGAAAAGAATCTAGCCCTTAAAATAAGATCTGAAATTGCCTGATTTCCCCCATAATGTTACATCTGAAAAACAGTTCATTTGGTGCCAGTGTTGATGTGAAGTTGTAAGTGAGGGAAAGCCTGTGCTCACAGCTGTAAGGTTCATCCTCTTGTCTATATTAGCTTTAAGAGACTTTATATGATGGTGCAATCCACGGTTCTTCAAGGTGAGGTTTTTACTCTTGGGAAATTCAGGTTGGGATATTAGGGAAAAGTTCTTCACCAAGAGGGTGGTCAGGCACTGGAACAGGCTCCCCAGGGAAGTGATGACGGCACCGAGCCTGCCAGAGTTCAAGAAGCGTTTGGACAACGCGCTCAGACACATGGTCTGATTTTTGGGTGGTCCTGTGTGGAGCCAGGAGTTGGACTCAGTGATCCTTGTGGGTCCCTTCCAACTCTGGATATTCTATGATATTCTTAAATACTGAGGTTTGGTTTATAAAAGGGAACAGTGACGTAAACCTGCAGTTTAAATGGGTGGCTTACTCTTTTGCTTTCTTTTTAGATTTGCACTATTTGCATCTGTGTGTTTCAGAGGGAAAGACTTTCAACAGATTCTTTAAAGGGCAGGGAGATTGGTAGAGCTTATTTAATGATTGGACAGTATGCTTAAGCCAAAGAAGAGCATTAATTGCAGCAAAATATTAAACCACTTATTGAGATTATTTTTTTAAAATACAGCTTTTGAGATTTGTTGAAATAAATCAGAATAACACAGACTGTCATGGACATTATTTGCATTTGATGAATGTGTGTGCTGGCCTAAGCTGCTGAACTATTCAGGCTGAAGGTTTCCACCATTGTCCTTGTTCCTGTAGATATCACAGAGGAGAAGATTAAGAGCATTATAACTTTAACATAAAACTCAGAAATATTATAATAGGAAAAGATAGTCTACATACAACAAAAGGCAAATTTGCATAGACTTACTTTTATCCAAACATTTGACCTCCAGCTTACATGGCTTAAAAAGGAAGAAGAAAAACCTGTACCCGTTTGTTGTCTTGCAGTAATCTGAAAGTTAACACATTGAGAAACGTTTCTCACTAACTCTGAACTGGATATGCCAATTATTTTTTAATTAAAATCTGCATTTCTCATGGCGCTGCTCTAATGGCCAACTGACCATCCCATTGGAAAATAAAAATATTTTGCATTTAATCAGCTTTCTTAACTCAGAGATCTACAAATTGCTTTTCTCAGTCATTTCATCATTCAGACCTTGCACTGGCTATTTCTTTAAGCAGCTTTGAGTTTGAACTGTCATCACAGCTCTTGACAGCTCTGTCTGTGGTTGTAACTTGGATTCTGTGTTCTACCAAGTCCCCTTGACCTGGCTTTTTAAACCTTCTGGAGGTTCAAACACTGTTTTTGCTGTAGCTTCCTCACAGTAGTTTATGATTTCATCCCACCGTACTTTAGGAGAAGAACATTTCTCTTTTCTCCATTCACTAGACCACTCCTCTCTTGTTATTCAAAGACTTAAAATTTAGTTTTTTGACACGTATACTAGACTGAGTCAATGGCAATATAAACTAAAGGAAAAGGAATCCTTAAGTCTGAATTACCCCAAAAGTCTTGAAGTATAGAGGTCTACCCCTTAAAATTGATAAAATGTCTCTGTTGTTTTAATGAATTTCCTGACACTGAGTACAGAATTGGTGGCTGTGGAAATTGCTTTCACCTGCACAGATCTTGCCATTGGTGGCTAGAGGCACCTGAGCAGAAAGGGGGGCAGGGGGGCTAAAGGCATCATTTTTTAGTACATTTATTATCTTCACTATTATTAATTAAAACATTTCAATTGCAAAATGGTGGCTCACATCTTCATTTAATTTTTTATATCCCAATAATGGAACTATTTGATTCAAGAAGAATTGTATTAAGGGGGGGTCTACAGGAGTGTGTAGCTAAGAGTACTCAGGCAACAACTTCCCAGTCATCTTCCCTACCCACAAAATTGGATCTGCAGGGATTTGAATGTGCTCACTGCTTTTCAATCTCTCTTTATTTGAATCCATTATGTATTTTATATTTCTTATTCTGACAAAACAATCAAACAGAATAGCAATGATGTATTTAAGGCTGGTTATAGTAACGTTTAAGGCAGTAGAAAAAAAGTGAGGTGGTCTGGTTACTAAATCATTCAAATAAAGGACAGTGTTGCTTAGTTTTATTTTACAGTCTCCTGAACAATAACAACGGTAGCTTTTCCACTGTTTTCATTTTTAGTCAAAGCAACTGTTTGGGAGAATAAGATGGGGAAAACATCAGCAGTATTGAAATAATTATGCTAATATTTGAAATAGTGATTTGCAAGTCATTGTTATATAAGAAATGCTTCCTTTTTCTTTTTTTTTTTTAATATCAAACATCTATCAAGTAAACAGGAAAGGAAAACTGTCTTTTTCTGAGTGGTTTCATTTCCAGTGTTTCTTTGGCGTCCCCTCAAGGGTCAGACTCAATAAACAGCTGTGTACTATGTGTGAATAAAATCAATGTTGCAGAACTGCATAGCACACCAACAAAAAAGGGTTTTAATTCTTTTCTCTTTGAGTGTAACTGGGACACTTAGGAGTTTAACTTTTCCTATTCCAGTATTTACTATCAGTGCTTGCACCAAGGAAGAATTCAAAACATAAAACAGCTGGAGCCTTTTCTTTATATTTCACCTGCTATTCACGTCAATAACCCTTCAAAACACAAATGTGCTGTCAACTCGCACGCAATTTTCACTGCACCCACTTTTGTGTGGAAAAGAAAAGTAACTTCATCCTCTCACTTGGGATAAAAAATATCAAATCTGCATGGCACCATTTTCTTTGAAGGCTCTTATTTCCTATGTTAAAGGACAAAGTGGTTCGCACATGAAGGATATTTAGATCTGTAGTTATAAAGACATAAATGCTTCATTTGTGTGCATGTTTAAATATATATATATATTTATTTCTCCTTGGATCTTAAAGAGCAAGATAAACCTTGTTATTAAGCATGAGATATCCTGAACAACACCATCTATGCATGCAGAGGGTGTTTTGTAAATGAGTTTGTTCTTCCTGAATGAGTGCAAGGCATTTCTTGAACACTACAAAGAGCGTGGCCGGAGGGAAGGACTGCGACGTACTTGGCTGAGAGGGCAGCATTTGGTCCGTAAGAACTGTCCATCTACAATAGGCAGATTACATTAGTTACTTTAGATGTCTTTGGGTAATGCAATAGCAGAGAGGGAGAATGGTAGGTGCTTGCACTGTGCAGGTATCTGTGTCAGGGATACTTACAGTATGTTACAAAGCTTTTGGTTGTTCCAACTTCTTGTAGCAGCGAAGATGGCCGAGGGTTCTTGCAAGCACCCAGATCCTCAGTTGCCTGTTTGGGCTTCCTAAGTGACCGTGAATATACACTGTTTATAAGGATACTGTGGACATTTTGGAATAGATCCCAGGGGTTTCTGGATTTCATACAGCTTGTGATAGTGTTCTAGCTTGTTCACTGTAAATGCATCCTATGTGGTCTGCAGCGTGCAGTCGTGCAAAATACGAGGATAGGAGAAGGGATTGCTCTATGTGAATTTTTGTTAGCAGAGGTAATAAAAAAACTGTTGGCTATATACGCCGTTTTTATATAGGTCTCTACATCGCTTCTCAGGTAGTTGTTACCTGTGGAGGCCTTACTGAGGGGGGCAAGGACACAGAGATAGATGGATGATGGAGTGTTGAAAATCCTCCCAGATTGACTGTAGGAGATTTCAGAGTTTCAGAATGGATCCCATATTTCATTCTGTGCCAGGCTAGCTTGCAAACATGGACTGAATGAGCCTTCCTTGATCATCAAATTTGTCTTCTGGCTGTTTCAGGTCATCCAAAGAAATGGGAATATTTTTATACTGATCTTGCTGATGTCCTCCTAATGTCACAAGCAATGTTTTCTCTTCCTGTTCCCATAAGTTCTAATGTAACTAAAAGGAAGACTTTTTTTTTAGGTCCCTTTTCAGGGATTTTCTGCAACTCTAACAATATTATTTCCTTTGCATACCTGTCTAAATATTGGATGTGGAATAAGGGTTTCTCTATTGCTTGTCTCAGAACTAAGATCTGGGGTAATGGTGTTTTCACGTCTCATGGTTAAGATTTATAAGTAGAACATATTCATGTTCTTGTACATGTCATGATAAAGGATATAATATTACCTGTCATACACATAAATTGTAAAATAGGAAGGGCGAGTCATTCTGTGATATAAGATAGTTCTGAAAATGAAGCTGCAAGGCAGTGTTCTGACTTGCAGTAAACATCTTGATTTGGGTGGGGATGGAGGGGAGGAAGGGAGCAGATCCATAGCATAGTTGTTCACGGGTTGTACTGGGTCTGGCTAGGATGGCGTTAACTTTCCCCACAGCAGCCCATAGTGCTGCTAAGTGCTCTGCACTTGCAGCTAGAACAGCACTGATATCGCACCAGTGCTTTGGCTGTTGCTGAGCAGTGCTGGCACAGCATCAAGGCTGTCTCTCCAGACCCCTTCTCCAAAAGGCCAGAAGGCTGGGCGTGGGCGAGAGGTGGGGAAGGCACATCACCAGGACCACTGACCTAAACTGACCAAAGGGATATTCCACACTGTACGATGGCATGCTTGGCAATAAGAGCTGAGGAAGGGGAAGGAGAAGAGGGCGCTCTCGTTATGAAAACCTTGGTCTTCCCGAGCAACAGCTACATGTACTGAGACCCTGCTTCCCAAGACATGGCCAAACATCGCTTGCTGATGGTAAGTAGAGAATAACTGTTTTCTCCCATTCCTTCCACTTGGCCTTTGCTTGTATGTTCTCTTTTCATTTAATTAAACTGTCTTTACCTCAACCCATAAGCCTTTTTTTTTTTTCCCCCATCATGTTTTCTTCCCTTGTTCTTTTGAGCAGGGGGAGTGAGAGAGCAGCATGGTGGAGTATGGCTGCCCATCAGTGTGAAACCACCACAGATGTTGACTTAAACTTTCCACTTGGATAAAGTTATCTGCTTGAAATATGCACATCTTATTTTTGCCTGCTCAAATCAGGTATTTCTCATGAGTTATAATCTCAGGAATATCAGGGTTTCTATTAGTGTGACATGCTTTGAGAAATACAGAACTTCATTGACAAATGAGAAAACCACATGTTCTCTCTTTTGGTTCCCGTTAAAAAAAGTATCAAAGACATACAAAAAATAGATAGGGAAGACTAGTACTTCCCATAATGGTCCAATTGGTGTAAATAAGTGTTGTCTTTCTCATAGTACTATGCATACATATGCAGTTATGTAACTTGATGGAAAATGGGTCAAGCCACCTTTCATCTCACTGAAATGTGCACATTTGAAAGTTATCTATGCAAGCCTAAGTCAGTGGAGACAAATAGGCACATCTAGGGAAATATTTCACCTCAGGTAACAGAAGGTGGAAAAAACCATCCTGCTTTGCTGTGTGGACTATAGAGGTAACCTAGAGACAGCTGACTTTAAGATGCCTAAAGTTAAGGTGGATGTATCTTACCTCTAGCACATAGCCCTGAGTTAGACACGACAAGGAGTTACTGACTGTCCAGCTCGGGAAGACTCCACAGTGACTGTGTAGGGTAGCTCTATAAGGGTTGTTCTTTAGGTGTAGTGCTACATTAAGAGTCTAAGATGACTAACTCCTACTCTCTGAATCACTATGCAATATCTCCGCATCTCATTTTTAGGTGCTACCATGCCTTAGGTTGTTTGGATCAGTGAAAAGACAATGTTCAATTTAATTTATTTATCTGTTTAATCCAAACTGGTAATTTGTTTCCCTCTAGCTTCAGTCTTGGAGGAGGCGTGTATCTTCACGTGAGTTGTCAGTGGATCACGATAAAGTAGCGAGACTCCTACTGCTACATCTCTCTTCTCTAACAGCATATGCTCAGGGACAGTTTCTTCTGCACATTGACAGTTTGACACACACGATTTTTTTCCTGATACTTAGAAGAAATGAAAAGATTTCATAAACTTGCTGAAGATGCTGATTCCCAAAGCTCTGTATTGTGCGTTTTTTATTAAAGCATTCCAGCGTCACAGCATCCAGACTCATGCCCTCTTAGTTGATAGTCAAGGGGGATATTTGCAGGACTGACTGCACAGTGACCTCAGGCTTCCAGCAGCAGAAAAAATGCCTCAGGGAGACTCAAGAGATTTATCATAATGCTGTTTGTTTACGGAAACTTTCAGGTACAACAGAGACTGACAGCTGCTGTACCACACAGGTTAAACAGTAAAGAGCTTAGCAATAACAATATGAAAAGACAGGCAGTCCAATATTTACATTGTATACAAAATTTCTCTGTGTTGGATGATGTTTAGACTTCCCTAGAGCTATTTTCCTTGATATGCTGACGTTGCTGGGCCTGCAGCTCAACATGCTATACTGGGTAGCAATTCATGGTGCTTTTTTTTTTTCCCCTCTGATATTCCTTAAGGCCGGTCAAAGTTTGCAGAAAGTAAAATATTTTAAGGAGGCTCTTGCCTAATACATCCATGCTAATATTTTTCAGAGCCACTACTATGATAGTGTGGTACAGAGGCAGAGTAAGGTCATAAAAATTTACTGGCCACAATTTGGCTTTTCTGCTTAGCATGTGGAAAGGAAGAGTCAAGTCCTCACTGGTGAATTGAAGAGCTGGAAGGCAAGCTCCAAGTAAGAATCTCAATTTTCCTTTGATGTAAGGTATCTCTCTTAGGTACCTGTATGGCACATTGCTGCAAAATCTGAATAACTCACAGAAATATATTTCTCCACATGAACTTTGTTATAAAAGGGGACAGTGGTATCCTTGCTGGACAGATAGTGCTCTGAGACTTAGCGTCCCACCGCACAGACTTAGTTGCAAAAGTTGAATTTTATCAGATTGAAATTAAACACTGAATTCCAAGTACACAGTCATTAAAATCTGTGTAATCTTCCAGGTGTACAGATTTTTGCCAGTAAAGTTTTCTTAAATGCTTGTTGAGGCATTAGGATGGGATGAACCACTCTGCATATTCTCCAGTGACCAGAGGGGAACATCAGCTTTCAGATTAGACTAGACGCCTGCTTTGCATGCCTCGAAAGATGCATGAGATAAATATAGGTCTAAACACCGAAGCCCCCAAGAGACATGATTTCAGGCACAAATCCCACCTTGGTATTTGCTGTTGCTTATGCAGGTAGCTCTTCCCTCAGCTGTGAATCCTCAGACACCCTTCTCCTGGATTGTTCTCTGGAACAAAGGTCCCTAAAAGTTAGGCAAGTTCATCTGTGAATATAGATCATATGCCATTATATTCCTGAAAATTACTGGAACACTTTTCCTTCCAGTAATTACGTGAAACATTTATGGAGCCTGTTTCAAAATACTTTGTAACCATTAGGTAATTTTTTGCACTCTTAATAGTCAGTGCATTCTGAAATTCCAGCTTTGATTAATACAATTCACAAACATTTCCCTCATATTCAGCTGCTTTTTTAAAAAAAGAATCGCTTTATTTACTGATTTTACCTGTTGAAAAAGTTATTGTGCCTGTACCTGAAGGTGATAGAATTTCTTTTTTTTAAATTCTCTGGGGTCAGTCATGCTACTCCTATGTACATTGTTACATTTTGTGAAAAATAAAATACAGCTGTACAAGAATTGCAACACCCTTCAGAGTTTCTGCTCTCCAAACAAGGAAAGTAATTTCACTTATGAGGTGGATGATAGCAGTTAGAAAGAGAAACAAAAAAACAAACAAACAAACAAAAAAAACAAAAACAACAAAACCCTTGTAATGCAAAAGTCAATGTTTTCAGGATTTTTTAAAATATATTTAATATATATATGTGTGTATGTGCATGAAAAGACAATGCATAAAGTCCTCTGATCAACCAACCTTGAAAGAAACCATGAGCCAAAGGGAAACAGGAATGACACCTTTATAATAGTCTCCAAAGGCAAAAAAAAAAAAAAANAAAAAAAAAAAAAAAACTATTGGTCTTACAAATTGGTGGTTGCTTGAAGTCTAGACTGCAACCCACATTGGATTGTGCAGCTCTCAAACCACACAAGGATGGGCAGTATTATAGCAGCTGTTACCATGGACGTTGACAGAAATCTGAAAAGTGCAAAGGATAAACATAACAAAAAAATAAAACCTTTCCAGATGGCTTACAGCTTCCTAAAAATATACACTGCCACTGAAGGTTGGCTGACTTGAAAAGAAATGTTGTCTAAAATAAAAAAGCTGTAGAAGCTGCTGTATGTTAAGAAAAATAGAAGACTTTTGTAAGTGAAAAAATTTCTCTGTTCTCTGTAGAACTTAAATACACAATATAAAGTTGCAGGCGGGAGGTAGAACTAAGATTGGTGCATAGATAGTAATGTAAGCACCATTCTAAAAAGAATGGATGGATAGTTAAATGATAAATGTCATTCTGCTGCATTTTGATAAAACATATCATGTTGCTAGACTAAGAGAAGAAACTAAAACCGATGTTGACTAGCAAGCTTGCCTGCTTCTTTTCTATGGGTATCTTACCACGCATACCCATGCCAGTGTCACCTCAAAATTCTGCTAATGGAACTGATTTATTGGGGTCTGCTTTTGGTATGTGGTCCCCAGCAAGCAAAAGAAATGAAGCTGGAACTCATGCATGAGAGCTTGTCAGTGTCTGCAAATTGTAGTTTCCTTGAATAACTGCCTGCTGTTTAAGATGAATGGCAATTCCGTATATCATGACACATAGTGAACACCATTAATAGATATATTTCTGGATGTCAAAGTGCTCTTGATATTACCTTCTACTGTGAGAAACTTTCACCAGTTTGGCTGAAAGTTTCTGCACCCATTTGTCTGCAGGAAAAAGTAAAATGATAATCATCAAAACTCTTCCAAAATCAAAACTTAAAGAACATAGGGCTGCATTCCACGTGATCTGCAATAAGAAGCCGGCCATCATTACAGCATTATAGTTAAGATTGCTGCAATAAGAGAGTTAAAATTTAGGCAGGTTTTTGCTGTTATGGCTGTCATCAAGAGGCAGTTCAGAGTTAGGACATTCCTTCCAGTCTCCAGCATGAAGTTGTTCATGGTGGATTTATACTGTTTTGTTCTCTTACCAACATTATTCCTTAGCTTTAACTAGTTTTTCCTTTCCTGCTGTTGTGTCGTCCCAGATGTATTTCTAATTAGCTTTATCATCCCACTCAAGTTTCATTTTGCTAGACTAAGCAAGCCACCTTCTGGAGGTGTATCTAGAGGTGAGTGAATGCTTACTTCTCATTACGTATCTCCTCCTCTCCCTTGGCCAACCTTACAGGCCCTCCCTACATTTCTCCCAGTTTGATCACAGGCAGCATCCAGACGTGTGAGATATTCCAGTGCTGGTAATGCACCTAAAAACAAGGAAAGGAGCAAAACCAGAGCCTGACATCTTCACTTAAGAATTGTTATTTCTGAGCATTTAATTGTGTTAACATTCTCTAAACATTTTTAGTACTATAGAGGCACATGTAGAGCAGAGAGTGATATTTTTGAAATAACTATGTAAACTTCCACTGCCTGTCAGTATAATTCCACACTCTATTGCTAATTTCAATTGAAATTGCTTCCTTTCAGGCCTAAAACCATGCAATCTAAATAATATATTAAACATGAAGGATCCAAATGAAGCCTGGCAGTCACTCAAGGTGAGATTACAGGCTGTTTAAAATGAGTATGTGCCGTTTTAGAGGCAGGTGTCTCAAAGGTAATTGTCATCATCTTCTCCTTTGGATTATTCCAGAATTCATCAGGAAGATTGTGTACTTCCATTAGCCTCGACAGCTGGTTCCGCTGACGCCTAGATGTCATAAAAAGTGTTGTTAGTAATACATTTCTCATGGAGAGTGCATGGGTACATGGAAGAAATACAGCTCTGAACCAGGTATTCGCCTGAATGACTCCTTCCTCCTATAGGATATAATAATCACTTATGATTAGACTTGAAAGGAAAGACACTATCCAAGATACTGTCCAAGTTATTACAAGTGCCTCAGCATGCAACCTCCAGATACAGTTTCTTATTGTAAATTCCCTTACGGGGAAATGATACAATTAACATCTCATTTTAGATGATAGACTCTCCTTTCCTAACCACATTTCCTAGCCAATCAACAGAGTAATAATTTTGTTAAACAATTTAAAACATATCTATGGCTTTATGAATGTACGGACATTGCATACGGTCTGCACTCTCTATATTGTGCCTCAGCTAAATTAGGAAGTTATATCCTGGCTCAGTAAAGTACTTGCATAAAGAACAATTACTTGGAATATTTATAGTGGTTGCTTAGGTGTTCCCTAGCTGTTTTGATTAATTAAGCCTCTAGAAAGGCTCCCTCCCCAACATCAGCAATCCTTGTTTATTAAAACCATTACACTGCTTTCTCAGGATCTTCCTGTTGAGCTGTAATTTCATTATCTCAGTGACTGGCTCCACTGGGGTGTTTCTGTTTGAATGCAAGAAGATTAGCGTGTTAACCCTTTGTTTTGTATATTGTACACTATTTCTGACACACAATTATAAATCAGTCATTGTAACTGCACTAGATGCAGTAGCTCTAAACAAAGCAGAAGAAACAAATCTTAGCTCTAAGAAGCAAAGCTTAGATTGCTCAGCGTGACAAAATCCAAATAATCTCCATTCTAGATTACTGAAGGAACTGGTGCAGGAAATATCAAGTCCAGCAGCAAGGATTTTAATGAACTTTTACATTTTTGGTGCCGTAGGATCCTATAATTAGAGAATACCAATCATTTAAAAAAAAAAACCTCCCCATCATCCCCACGATTTACTGTTCTCTGACTTCTCTCCAGGGCCATCTCAGGGCTTCTTAACTGTGAGCAAAACTGAATTTTGCCACTGCATGGGTGAGGATCAGGGATATTTATTTTGTCCTCATTGCTTGTAGTGATATTTCAGTTTTGTGATGTTGCAAAGGAGGATTTTGGGAGGACAGAGTAGGCAGTAAGGGGCTGAAATAGTTTTTTAAAGTTCTGGTGAAATAGAGACAACTGGAAGAGAAGAGTGAGATTTTGAAGGCCATGGGTCTGAGGTGCTTTTCCTCTTTCACTACCCTGCCAATCAAATCTCTGCTCTGTCCCAGAGAAAGCCTTCATCCCACAGAAGGGATGCTGGCCATACTCAGCATGGACTACGTGCTGAGAACATAGCAGCCTGCCTTGCTGGATCTATGAGAAGTCATGACTAGAGCTCCCAGGCTTCTCAGCTCCCCAAAGCCTCTTCTTTGTTTTCAATATATGCCATTCATACAACATTAATCCTGTGTCTCAGCCCCTTTGTATATTCCTTCCTCTCCCTTCACTCTCCTCCAGGATAACATTTATTTTCGTAGGGTGCCCTTCTGGCTCAGCTTCTCCTTCTCCAGTCCGTAACAGAGGACGCAGTCTGCCACTCTTCCTCTGAGAACACCTTCTCATTGTTTCCCTCATGGCAGGAGGAGGGTCTGCTCCAGTCTGCATGCCAGGAACCCAGCAACCTGCCCAGATTTCGCCCGTTGCCCAGCATGGCCCCATTCTCCTGTCTTCCTCTACCTCCATCTCTCTACTAGCTCTGAGAGCAGGATCTGGAGGTGACCCTCTCTTGCCTCCTGCTCCCAGTGCTGTCAGGGAAGCAGAGACAAGGCACAGAGGAGGGGGGGGCAAGCAATGAAAACAGTGTCTCCCTTTGGCACCTGTTCCCCAGTCTATACTGAAAACCAGCCTTGTTACCAAGCAAAGAATTAGAAAAGAGTTTGAAGGAAAAGATAATAAAGGCAAATGGAAAATTGTATAAATTATTGCGGAGTTTTGTCAAAGATAATTTTTGTCAGATTAGCCTATTATCTTTATTTTATTTCTTTTCTTCTTATGCAGGTTCATGCAATGGCTTTATCTATTTAGATTTCAGAGAAGCGCTTGCTACAACCCTGCATAGGAAATTCGTACAGTAGGTGGGATGATGACAATTAGTAGAGAATGTGGGGTGGATTAAAGAGCTGTTGAAAAGAGAGGATAGGCAGAAAGGGGATACTGGGATGGAGAAAGGCTACTGCTAGTATGCTCAAGGGATCAGTCTGCGACAGATCCGGTTTAATGTATTCATTAATGACCTAAATGTAGAGAACTAAATATGTGCTTCAAAAATTCATAAATGAGTATTAAAGCTGGGAGGTAGTGCTGAAACAGGGAGTGGAGTGGGAATCATCCATTAAAAAAAGGTAGGGGAAGTATCAGATGACTCAGGCAACTGAAATCTAGAGGTTCAAATGACTGGGCACTCAAAAACCAGTAATAAAAACTTCTGCTATAAATAGAAGATTTCTAAATTGGAAGATAGTAAAGATCATTCCTTAGATGGAAGATGGCTATGAACTGCCAAGGACTTTAGTTTGCTTCAGGTGTTTTCCATTGTAAGAGGCATTGGTTAAACCTAATTTGGCAGATAAAAAGATTTGGCCTTTTTAACCTAAACAATTGAGTATCAAAAGGGATAAGGTAACTTTCTGCAAATACTTTTGGAGAGCAAATATCAAATAGGAAAGAAGTTCTGAAGTTAAAGATAAGATGTATACAGGATCAAAATTGATCTTTAGCAAGTCTATGAAAAACAACAACAACAACAAAAAAAGGAAAACAGTGAATTACTGGAATGGTCTTCCGCATACCAAACTGGAGAAGGAATCAACATTGTTTTAAGATGATGCCTGGTAAACTAATGAAAGGAATTGTAGATCAAAATAGTAGAACTTAAGGAGACTGGAAATTAAGTTTGTGATACAAGTCCTTGGACATTTGATGTCTTTGAAACAAGAGCAGGTTACTTGATCACACTGTATATTAATGGCATCTTTCTGGGCTTGCGGTTGCTTGAGGGAGGGAGGGTGGATTTTTCACTGTTGATCCACAGATAACTTCTGGAGATTGTATGAAGAGAGTTGCCTTCCCCTGGCCTTTGTGCAAGAGGAGAAATAGGCTCTCCTGGTTTTCCTGGAGCCATTACATGTTCAAGACATGATGGCATGAGTCTTCAGCTCAGAATGAGAGGTATTAGTTTCCACCATCTTACCTTCATTGTAGGATGTGATCTGCTTTCTGGGTTCATATGATTCATCTGTGCTTATGCATGCTGAGTTAGTATGACAGTAGGTAAATGGCAGAGACTGAGCTGGAGTCACAGTAAATCTTCATTTATTAAATACCAAATAACAACAATGGTGTAGGACATTGGTAATACTCTCAGACCCTTCAAATTCCCTTCAGAGGCACGCTGTAGTTGTACCTTTGAGTTTTCTACTGCAGGTCATAAGGTTCTTTGAGGCTGTAGGAGAGGAACTAGTGGTGCTTTGTGTGAAATATCACAAGGACAAGTGAAGTCCATGTACGATGGATCTTTCATCTGGTGTCCCGTTGCAGAAGCTATATTCAGTAACACGGGTGATCCCTTCGAGTCCTACATTCCTGTTGAAAATTGGTTGAAAAGTGAAGTGTTTAATCAGGCAAAACTTTTCTCAGAACTCTACTAAAATTGTAAGTTCCCTGTAATATTTCTTCTATGAAGGCTCCCTGCCATCTCAAACATTTTTTTTCCTAAATAATAATCCATTCCCATTAAAAACATCACAGTGTGCTAAGACTGTACATAGTCTCGAAGAATTTTCCCAGCAAGAGTCATCTCAAGTAATGGTAAAGAAATCTAATGATAAAGGAAGGCGTTAAGAGATAGGAATTGAAAAAATCCATTCCATTTATCAAATGGCAATATCTTCTTTTGTTTAAAATCTCCACCAAAATTTATTTTGTTAATATGTTTTGCCTCAAAAAGATTAAATGAGAAAGTGTGATTTCTACTTTTTTCTATCACAGAAAGAATTAAATATTGCTGCTCAAAATAAAAAGAAGCATTCAGTTTTGCTTAAAAAAATATTTTGAAAGAACTGAAAATTTTCTATTGAAAAATGTTTCTAAGGAAACATGTTTTTCACGGGGAGTGTTTTTGACAACCTTTCATTATCCTTATTTAGTATTAACAAAACCAGAATTGTGTTTGATTCAGACACAGACTGGACATGGAAATGGGCAATGAGAGCATTCAGTACACCAGTGATTAAAGTGATCTGAAAGATGCATTTTGAAGCATATCCCAAGAAGGTTACAGTATTTAAAGAGACAAAGTCTATCATGATTGCTTCCTTCCATTTTTTTCTCATGTATTTTTAAAGCTATTCTGTTCTGGCTTCTGTTTATTGAGCCACAGACACCATTCCCTTCCTCTAATTCGGCAACTCTCAAGATCATAACTGAGTGTTTTTGAAAGACCTTTTTAAGCATAGAAATGATAAGTTCACAGTGGTCTGAGGAGCACAGGTGATATAAATTATTTTCTTTTAGAATTCCTTTAGATTTTTGGAATTTAGTGTCGTGCTGTGTTGCAGAAATTTTCTAAAATATGTAGTTTGTGCACCCCTGTCCAAGGTTATGATTCTGAATGTGACCCTGTGATTTTACGTGAAGAAAATCAGTACCCACTGTCTCTAATTCCCATGATCAATATGCCTTGTTCATGTACATCTTATGTGAATAAGTTATTTCCTAATAAATATTTCTCTTCATGAAAGCCTATAATTCTTGAGGCCCCTGATAGCAGGAAGGTGGATACAGCTTTTCACTCTGAAGAAATACTTTTGGACTATGGGATTTCTCGTAAGTCTATCCAAATACTTGAACAAATCAAGGTCAATGGCACAGATACTGTAACTTGACTGTTGTATGGTTAGAAGGACTCTTAACATGCCTTTGGCCTGAGATAACTAGCAGTCTCCCAGGCTATTCCTGTGCATGCTCCAGGAATAAGCTCGTGCCAGGGAGCATTCCTTAGTAGCAGTTTAGATGTGGCAATTGTATTGAAGAGCAAGGGGGAGGTTTAAATGTGGTCGTGAAGAGGATTGTCATATGTTAGTTTATTGGTATAGAAAGTCCATAGTATCCTGTGCTAGAAAGCTAGAAGGCAAGGAGTTTGTTTCAGACAAATCATCATGTGCCTACCCATAGAAACAAGCAGGTGTAAAATGGCTGGGTAGCTAAGAGTGATGTATGAACCATGACCAGCTCAGGTAGAACAATGAACTCATGTTGGCAAAGAATATCACAGTAGAAAGAGTTTTTATCACAACAACATAATAGCTGTGGGGCTACGGGAAGTGTGATTGCAGATAAAAGTGCTAACGACATAAAGTTTTGATTATGTGGAAGTGGGGGTGGTAGAATGATGCATGGAAAGGCATCAAGAATTTTAAAGACTAGATTTTTTTTCAAAGGCAATAGAATTAGATGAGGAAAATTACTTTATGCCAAAAAAAAAAAAAAGCTACCTTACATTAAATTTGAATAGACAGAATAATTTTTCAAGGAAAGGAGAGATAGCCATGCCACTTACAGCTTGTACAACTAAACTGAGAAAGGACTAAAGACTTACTGCCTGGAAAACTCTGCCTAGAGAAACTTGTCTAGAGCTGCTGGAGACAGTCAGTATGGTACATTCATAAGAAGAAGTGAGAAAGGAAGAGAGGTGAATAAGCTGAACCTCAGAAAGTTATAAAACCTAGAGGATTAGTACTCCCAAGCATGGTGTCTGGATCACAAGAAGAAGATTATTAAGATCATTAATATGTACATAGAGACACAGATGATATTGAGAGAGAAACTACTGCAGATTTCATAGGAAAATGAAGAGATGAGAGCATATTCATCATTTGGTCATGGAACATTAAAAGAAAAATGATAGTATGTTATCAAAAGGTAATTATATTCTACAGCCATTCTCACCTGGTGTAAATCAGCAGATTTCTTTTGAAGTGAGAATTCTGACTATTTACAAACAGAAGAGAACTTGGCTGGCTGTTTGTGTTCCCATGCTGTCCTTGAAACACTGTTTGGACTGGAAACATTCATACTCATGTTTTCCTGAATTTTAAGATACCATGGATTGTGAAATAGTTGGCAGCTTGGGAAGTGCCATCTATCACTCCTGTTAGCATAATGGAAAAACTGTTTGACCACACAGAACACTCCATGACGACAATAAAAAAAGAAATTCATTTGAAATCTCAATGAACAAGGAACGATGAACATGGTCTTGAGAGGTGCAAAGCAGGCATCGCTCTCATTGGAAGAGAATAAGGCAGATTTTGAATGAAAGAAAGAAAAAAGTTCTCTAGGGTTTATTCCTAAAAGGAGCTGAAAACCTCTAGAGTGCTGAGTGCTGCATATTGCCACTGAATTCTTCTGATTCCATTCTTGCTTCTCTATTACATCTTTACAACAAAGTGTAGAACATAGTGCTTCTCAATCTGGAGGCTGTTTTTTTTGTTTGTTTGTTTGTTTGGCATAATGAAGTGTAGTTTTATTTTCATTTCAAAATATGTGCCCTTAAAAACCATAAAAAATTGTGCTTTGCAAGTTATCTGACAAAATGAAACTAATAATTTTGTTTGCTGCTAGTATCCTCCAAGCAGTAATGTGAACAGAGGTATCAATTATTTAGGACTATGAAGCACTAATATGGATATGGTGATTTCTCATTTCTACTAAGAACTTCAAAACTAATTCTCATTAGCCTGAAATAATTATTTAGCTGCTTAGGAAGTGATTAAATTCAAACAGAAGTATATAATGTGTTTACAAAAAAGGAATTGGTTGACATTACAAAATGTTAATGGCTTTATTCCTTAAAACTGATTATTGGATCGGCCCATACATTTAAGGAATGTTCTTAAAACTGTGTATTGCCTTTTTTTTTTCATGTAGAAATTGCATCCAATTTGGAAAAAAACAACAACAATTTGGGGCTATCAGCTACAAATTAAGCAACAATCAAAAAAAAATGCTGTAAGAATGTAATTCAGATTTTAATGGAAAAGCAGAATTATTTGCTCATAATTGTTTGGCTAAGATTGTTCTGATTTTTCTTCATATGTATATTTATGGCATTTAAAGCCAGGAAATACAGTAGCAGAAAGAAATCCTGTCACTCGTTCAGAGCCCAGAAACTCAAGAGGTAGGAAAGACTCGGACTCCTAAAACAGACATGCAGTTTGGGTCTCTGGGTGCATAGCTTGAAATTCTTGAATTTCATTCATTGAAAGCTTGAGGCTTTTTGTTGAGGGAGAAACCTTTGGTATATCTTCTTCACTTATCTTTCAGGTTTTAGGATTGGGTACTCAGCAGTAATGAAAAGTACTGAGAAACAAGTGTGAAAACGAAGTGATGAGAAATGTTCTCTCTGCATTATAGCTTCCATCTTGGATGATGCACAGGGAGCTTAAGTGAGGAGCTCAGAAGCAGATGCATGGATGCTATTAAAGCTTATGTGCCAAAGCATTAAAACTAGAACTGTTCTTCTCCATAAAGGATAGAAAAAGAGGGCCCTCTAGCCATAAATTCGCCAGTAAAGTGCATGTGCACTGTATCATTTGGCTCTATAAAAATGCAGCATGTGGCAAAATTTTAGACAGATAGATGTAATTAACACTGAAAGGCAGATGGCAAGGATAAGGGACAGGGGAAGAAAAAAAAAAATAAGACTGAGATCCAGTGAAAGTCTCTAACGTCATAAGCACATTAGGAATTCCATCCTCATAGCAATATTTAAATGCTTTCTTAAACAGAATATGCCAGAGATTTTTTCCTGAATTAGAGCCTGAGTTTTCAAATGAGGGTCAGTGTATATTGGTTTATGCATTTACTGTTACACATTGTTGTTATCCAAAGTATAAATTTCAAGCATCCTGGAGTTAAGAAATATATTTAAGGGTGGCAGTTATACCATTTCTTAGAGGTATGATAAGAAGTGTCAGTGCCCTGCATAACAAATCATGTTTATGTTACAGTAGAAAGTAAACATTTGCATTTCAAACCCACACAAACTGTGGGTAATATGTTAAGGTTGCTCTAAGTCAGCCTTGCAAAAAGTTCTGGAGTCTGCTTTCTGAGCAAGGTGACTGTTCTTGAACTAACATGCACTTCATTTCAACCTTAGCAACCTATGGTTATGAGTGTCAAACGGTGGGGGGTTTTCAGTACTTGGATTTAATGGAGAGATAATGACAAAGAGCACATTAGAAAAAAGGGAGGAGTGAAGTGGAATTAAACTGGGATTTTAAAAAATGGAAAATCAAAGTATGAGGTTTCAGACCTGTCAAAATGTTTAATTCTTCTTGTTCAAGCTGCAGATGGTTTGAGTCATCTCGTGCCAGAATTAACTTGGTGACACAGTAAAATAACCTTTCAGAAATACATTTCCCATATTTTATTCATTGTTGCACTTTAGCTGAACCTCTTCTTTGCATGAATAAGGTATTTGAGATCAGATGCCCTCTTCATACTTGCTTGGTGGGAATTAGAATGTGACTTGTTAAGAGCTAAGCCTAATTATGAAATGAAGGCATGAAATGTTGCTTTTGCTTACAGTGTGTTGTGCATCTTCATCTGTCTATGCAAAATACTTACGAAGTGTGCTAAAAATGAAACCCTTGTGTCTACATCGTCCAAACAATCTGGAATGCCACCTTCTGTTAAATAATAAAGGCAGTCTCATTTATTATATAGAAGAAAAATAAACCAAATGTAATGTACAGTTGAAGTGGCTATTTAAGATAAAATGGTCTGTTCTACCATTTGCATGGCTCGTCAGATGCCAAAGCTGGACACTAGTCAAGTAGAAGTTATAGTGTAGTTGCTGCAATGTTCGCAGAGGTTTAGCAGGTCAAGGTATCAACTGAAAAGCTGGGAGTAAGTTGCCCGTTTCAGGGCATGTTATATTTCTTTCACCAGGAATTCCTTCTGCCTTCTACCAGCCAGTCCCTTTTGCTGACAGATGCTGTAGATGGTCCTATGTGGAGTGGAGAGCATTAGAGCAGGACTCTGTGCAAGATCCAAAAGATGGTCTATATATCTGGAAGACACAGATTTTTGAATGTGTTTTTGATACTGCACAAATCACTTTTGTTTAGCATAATGTGTCTCTTTAAGGTGAAAGCAAGCCTTTTCATAAAGATGTATGTAAAGAGGAGAATCCACTTTGAACTTCAGTGGCTGTTAATGAAATAATATGCGCTTAGGTTTTCACAATGCACATATCTCATTATACAATTAATTAAAAATAAAATATTTATCCAATACAAGCTACATACATATTTAAGTGGTTTCAGTAAAAAGATTATTCTGAATTTTAAATTAATTTAGGATTTTTTTTCTATCTGAAAAAGATTCTCTGTACTTCATACAAAGGATTTTATTAAAGCAGATGACATCTTTCAAACCAGAAGAAGCATTTTAAGTTCAAGTGCTACATTTTGGTCTGAGGCAGGTGATTACTTTTATAAATCAGCTGTAAAAGGTAATCCTGAAAGCTCTCCATAAATAATAACCAAGACTGAAAATTTCTGTGTAGTGTGTGTGTATAATGGGAGGAAAATAGAGTTGAGGGAAATGGAGTTGAGGTTAAATGACTTTCCTCGTGTAGCTAAATGGGCGTTTCTGCCATGGAAATCAAATGAGGGGTATACATATGGAAAGAAGGCAGGATCTGGTGCAAGCTTTGCAAATGCTTCGAAACATTATGCTGAGCAGCCTAGTCTGTTATAGCTTTTGAACAAAATCTGGAGGAGTGTTCATAACAAGTATAGAGCAATTTACATATTTTTCAGTTGTCAGACACTGTGCGCCACAAACTAACAGAGATGACTGGGTAGTATGGAAATCTGCTGCTGAATAATTGTCCAAATAGATTTCAGTTCAGCATGTTCTCCCATTATTGTCTGTGAACATTTGTACAAGTAAAACTTTGTTTGGAGCTCATGAATTACAAACCTGCACAAAAAGTTTATTTAATCAGTGCTGTATTTGTGCCAATGTGGAAAATGGTTTAGCACAGTTAAGTTGCATGGTCAGGAAACTAATGCTATTTGTTGCATGATGTGGATAACTATTCATGAAGCTGCAGTAGTGAATTCTTAGTGTTAGGGCTGATATAGCCAACATTTGCGAATAGAAATAGCTCAAACATCTTTTAGAAGTAATTTCTCCAAATTTTCAAGTAAATTAGTTTTCAAATTCTGGATAATTTTTTTTTTCCATACCAAAATTTTATCAAACTATAAGAAAAAAAAAATAGAGTCATTAGGGCTTGGTCTCATTCAGTAGTATGCTGAGTAAGTATGAGTAAAGTAATATAATTTTTCTGGTGACTTCATAGGTAGCAGAAAAGGCAAAATTTATTGAATTAATAAATTCAGCCTTGAATTTGTAGAGCAAATATTTCAGTTATTGCTACTTAAATATGAATTTAATATTTCTCTTTAAAATTTAAAGAAAAATATAAAAGTACTTCATTACCTCTCATGTATATCTGGATGCAGTTCAGATGGCACTTAAGAGGAATCTTGACGCAGTTGTATAAGTATTACCTTATAAAGGAAACTCTGCGAAGAGTTCCCACAAACACAGGAAAAAGTTCAACTGTTATATAAACCATTTTTTTCACACCAAACAGAGTAGTTGCCTTTAACATCGTCAGTTAAGGTCTCAGAGTATTTTCAGTTTTAATCTGTTTCTGTTTGTACTTATATTAATAGAAAGATCCCAAGACTGTTGAAAATGCTCACTTTCATGCTGTAGAGATTTATGAGAAACAAAAAACGTTTTTTAAGTGACAGAATGTTTATTATTAAGAGTGATGAGAAAAATGGAAATGATTTCCCTTGAAAAAAATGTTAGAAAAAAAACCCTTAACCAAAATGAGAAGGCAAACCCCCAACATTTTTGTGGGTAAGATATGATGGAAAATTCCATTTGAGAAAACTGCAGTGGAATTTTTCAGCTTTTCGGCTGTGGCCATAGAAACATTTTGTCAAGTGGGAGAAAGGGAAATGGTCAAGAACCTTCCAGAGCAGCATCTGGGGAGCCATCATTTTGGTTTTCCTAAAGGAAAAGTGTTCAAAAATTTTTCCAATGACAAGTTCCAAACCTGCGTGATTTGTTATTGTTGCAGTCACAGCTGTCCACTATAAAAATTCCTCAGTCAGGCTGAAGGATGAATGCAGGTCTGTTTTCCTAATAGCAATTTGATTTTCTTGCTGTATTAACCTCTATGTTGTGTAAGCCTTCAACAACGTGCATTTTTCCTTGCTTTCCTTTCCTTTTGAACCCTTTACCCACCTTTGTTTATTAAAAGTTATTACTTTTGATCAGCACATTTCTGTACTTCATCCCCTCTAGATATTTCATTTATTTTGTGTTTCTTTGTTCCTGTTATAGCTTTTCTTAACTGCAAAGGTAACAGCTTCACCACAGCAACTGAAAGATACTGCAAAAAATCATGAAAAATTTTCACTATAACATAGTGTTTAAAATAGTGGTCAATCTTAAAACTGTTTGTCTATGAAATATAAGTTATTAGCTCTCCCCCAAAATGTAAATATGCTTGTCAAAATTTATATATTATTGAAAAAGTCAATTATATCTACACCTGGCAAAAAGTGGTATTGTTTGGTTAGCAGTTTTTGAAAACTCAGAGACAAACTGGTTGCAGGTTACAGAAAGCTTAACATTATCTCCGTATTAAGACATGGAATAGAATAGGATAGAATAGAATAGTTCTCTTGGAAGGGACCTAGAAGGGTCACCAAGACCAACTGCCTGACCGCTTCAGGGCTAACCAAAAGTTAAAGCATGTTACTGAGGGCATTGTCCAAATGCCTCCTGAACACTGACAGGCACGGGGCATCAACCACCTCTCTAGGAAGCCTGTTCCAGGGTTTGACCACCCTCACGGTACAGAGATTTTCCTAATACCCAGTGTGAACCTCCCCTGGCGCAGCTCTGTGCCGTTCCCTCGCATCCTGTCATCATTTACCAGGGAGAGGAGTCCGGCACCTCCCTCTCTGCTTCCCCTCCTCAGGAAGCTCTAGAGAGCAATGAGGACGACGCTTGGCCTCCTCTTCTCCAGACTGGACAACCCGGGCGTCCTCAGCCTCTCCTCACACGACATGGCTCTCCAGCCCTCTTACCAGCGTTGTTGCCCTCCTCTGGGTGCTTTCAAGTACCTTAGTATCCTCTAAACATGTGAGTTAATAAAGACAAAGGAGCATACAGATATCTGAGCAAAATGGCTTTTAAATTATTTTTCATCTGTGCAATAACATATTTTGGGTGCATATTGATCAGAGGACTTATTCTGTCCTTGTAACAATGTGATTTTCTTGTTTTAATGTCAGAAATGAAGTTCTAATAGTCTGAATTTATAGTTTCACTGTCAAATCAGTGCTTTGTCAGGAGTCAAAATGACATCTAAAAATATGGTGTATTCTATAATGCAATTATTTTGACCAGTGGCTTACTCTTGCTCTTTAATAGCAGCCCCACTGGTCATATATGTAGTAATTAAGGGCCTAAAAATTGGATATCTTTCCGAAACAGTCATTTACGTGCTTGACATTTTTCATGCTTGTCTCTATCTGAGAAAATAGTCTATTTGAGATGTTGATACAATTGGAGATACAGTTCTTTTAGCTATTTCTGAGTTATAGGTTTGTGTTGAAAGAACGCTTTTTTCTATTGTTTAAAAATACATATAACTACTTTTTTATTTTGAGCAGGACTGCAGCAAAATGTTTGAAGCTTGAAACTCAAATCTTCACACATAGATTCTTTTACTGCTTTTCGTGGTTTGAGGAAAAATAAAAATAAAGTCATACATGATTGAAAAAGCATTTTTTACTTACCCAGTTTAGCACAAAGCTCACAGAAAATGTAAATGTGCTCACTAACATTCAACTCAGTGAATGAGGAACTTCAAAGTCTAACTGGAACATTTAAAAATCAACTTATTATGCAAGGGCTCTTCCCCCTTTCTTTTTCTTAGCAGAGGAACAAGATACTCAGTAATCTGCTGCTATTAACTTTTAAGTTCCTCACTACTGAAATGTCAAAATACAATACAAAAGGAAGTTTCTAATAACTGTTCCAGCTGGTTTTTTTTTTCTAGCAAAGTACAAAGATTATTACTGTTTTAAGTTGCAAAAAGTAACAAGTAGAGCTGTTTGGGAATCTTCTGATAAAATGTTTCCTGGTAAAATATGTCAATTTGTTGAAACAGAAAGTTTTGGCAGAAATATGTTGGTTTTGATTAATCTTTTATTGGGAAATGGTTTCTTGGGCTCAGAATGGAATCTCTCATCAAAAGGAGAGACTGAGTGCACAGAATAGCCAATAGCCCAGACACCTGTAGAAGATGCACTTTCAAGTCTTCACCATGCTTGATTCAGCTACTGCCTTGGATGTATGTTCACCTAAGGTAAAGGCCTAGTCATTGGTCTTGCTGTCTTGTTTGAGTGGGTGTCTGCCAGTCCTCTCCCCTTTCTCCCCTCTCTCTCTCCTCTCTCTTCTCCCTTCCTCATGTAATTTTATGTTGTCCTGATGTGGAGCTGGAATATTTAAAAATATGAAAAATTCTATGGGAAAAGAAAACAGTTTCCAACACAGCCCTTATAAGAAAAATTACAGAATATGCATGGTGTCTGCATTAATATTACTTTTGGCACCTTACCGTTATATTAACACCGTCTTTCTTTTTTTTTTTTCCCACTCTCCGTGGTCATGTAGAATGGTAAATTTTAAAGCACCTTAGCATTATAAATCTCATTAATTTTCAATGGAAGTTAATCAGTACTGGAAATTTTATTCTTATGCTGTAGAGAGTACGTATACATTTAGGAGAAAATGATAATATTTGAGAATAGGATTAATCTGACAAGGTAGACACCTATAGAGCACTGATTCATTTTAGGGGTGTGCTTTAGGATCAGATGAATCACTCCGTGTGTTATTTCTTTTCATTTACTATAAAGAGGACATAAGGTGAGTAGCTGAGATGTAGATACCTTCACTGTATACATCTAAAATTAGAGGACTACAGGCACTAGTGGTGGGGGCTTGACAGGTGTGTAAATGAATCAGGGACATGTGGAAATAATACTTAGGATCTTAACTCTGAGAGGGTGTTGTGGTGGTTTTACCCAGCTAAGCAGCCGAACTCCACCAGAACCGCTCTCTCACTCCCCCTCCTCGAAGAAAGAGGGGGAGAAAATACGATGGACAAGGGCTCAAGAGTTGAGATGAGGACAAGAAGGTTGCTCACCAATTACCGTCACGGGCAAAACAGACTCAACATAGGGAGATTAATATAATTTATTACTATCGCTAGCAGACTAGAGCAGCTAGAAACTAAAAGCAAACTGAAAACACCTTCCTCCCACCCACCCTCTT
>VXAL01001481.1:59287-75388 GCA_013399475.1 Chauna torquata | reverse complement strand
TATATATTTTATTTTCAAATGCTCATAGGAGCCTGAATCATTTAGATGGGTTGAAGAACATCACCTTTCTCTGCAGTGAGGATCCTGATGTCTAACCCTGAGCTGTTTCCTTCCTTCTGCTGTCTTTCACAGAGCTCCACAGAAGAAAGTTTTTCATGCCTTTTTCCCTGGTGTTTGTCAGGGCCACCATTATGATCTCGAAGGCCATCAACAAAGGCAAGATTTTGGCCTGTCATTTCTCCCACTTTCCCCATCTGTTACCACCCAACTGTGCCTCCAAGCCCAGGGGTGCTCCGTGACCTGGGCCTCCAGTGGTTGTACGCATCCCTCAGACCAGCCCTGCTTACCCATTCTTGCAGGAATGAATGTACTGAAAACTATCCAGCTTGGATACTGATAATAAAAGCTGTATAAGCAGCTATCATACCAAGACCTTTTTTCAAAGTTATGAATGTTCAGCATATTAAGAGACTGTGTATGGGAACATCTGTTCATACAAAATCTTTCCAAAAATCTGGAGTATGGAAAAAGTGGCTGTTAGAGAAAAAGGACTTGCTGGGAGATTTTCAATTTGTTTAGAATTTTCTTTTACTCTCTTTTTTCATCCTGTACAGCTTCTTCAAGGGCTAGAAGTCTCTGTAATTATACCAGGCAAATGCTGCTAACGTTGGGTTAGATGTCCTCAGCAAAAAAAGAAAAAAAAAAAAGAAAATGCAATACTACCAAAGTAAGGATGATGAAGAGCTACATATGTGGAATTTAAGTAATACATTGCGGCATTCCAATTGAAGATTTCCATTCAGTGCTAAAGTAAGCTTACGTTATGGATGGGAAAAGCAGTTACTCCAATGGCAGTATTCTTTTGCTTTTGTATTTCCTTTCAGAATAAAAATATGAGTCTTTTAAATTTCCGAGGAAACTCTGGTAGTGATTGAGAGTTGGAAATATGAAATTTTGTTTTGGGTGACAATATAAATTGTTCAAGCTAAAATTTTTAATTTTCTCTGTTTCATGACTTTGTGCTTCAGTATACATATTTAAGAAAAATAATGATTTTCTTATCTGCTGCCCACCAGATTCACCTGTTTTTCTAATAGGCGATATTGCAGATGCTGAGGATAGCATAATCTAAGTCCTTCTGCGTACATTAAAACAGTAGCAGATCAGAGCCAATGGAGGAAAGAAAGATTATGTTTATTATAATAGTTCTCTGAAAAAATTATGGTCAGATCCAATTCATATGCATCCATTTTTTAAATACTCTTACAGTATCTGTTTGACCTTAAAACAATTCAGTGTGATGATATACCACAGACCACAGCAATACTAAGTACCTTAGTTATTTTTGGATTGGAATTATCATTGCTCATAGTCTGGCATAATTTTTACTTGTGATCAACAGTAACAACTTCCCAGGGAAGCAGCTTATTAATACTGTTACAGAAGGGCATTTCTCTGCTGCCATTTGTGTCACGGAACCCCCCACAAAATCAGTAGGTTTGAACTGCATTAGATGGTAGGACAGTATGTCTCTGCAACCCTGTTGCTGCTCCTTATGAGCATCTTCCATCTATCTATCCACAGAAGGAATACGAGAGGAGATTGCCTTTCACCTCTCTATTTGGTGTTCTGTAGTGAGCTCCAGCCTTTGGGTAAGCAAAGCTTTAAGGACTGCTGTCTCCACTATTGCCCATGGTGGCTGCAGTATGAAGTCTTGCTGGTTCCAAAAGTTTCACATTTGCTCACCACACATCTTCTTGCCAGCCCTGCAAGGGGGCAGCCACCTCTGTGGGCAGGCCAGGAGGCCAGTTGTGTCTTTGACCTTGCAGGTTCACCTGCTTCTCTCTACTTTAGTCTGTGTGTATGTGTGTAGGAAGGGAGAAAAGGGAGTTGGTAACCAGAGGTTTTTCTCACCTGTGGCTTTTTAAGGGATAATATTTGGCAATGTTGTAAGATTACTATCCACAATATAATGACCAACTAATGTCAAAAAACGTGTTGGGAAGTTAGATGTAGTAGACCAGACTTGATTTCAGTTATACTGCTGTGAACGTAAGTATATATACAATTTCAGAGATACAGAGGAGACCAGAATCCAGCTTCCCTATAACTAACATACATCTTGCAGATGAACGGCTTAACTTTTGAATTGTTAAGACAGAATTTCCCTGCATATGATGATACAATGTTGTAGTACAGTCCAAACTTTTGTTGTTTGGACAATAAAAGCTTGTTTTTAGCCCATCTATTATAGGTAAAATAATAAAAATAATTCACAATTATGAATGATTTACTGCCAGGAAATAAAATTCAAAACTGAAGGTTAGTTTTGGCTATTTGTTAAGCAGAAGAAACTGTCTTGTAGTATGAAATAGCTGTCCTGTTGAGGTGTCACAATAAATTTATCACCTCCAATAAAATGTAGAAAGTATTGTTTTTCTAATATTAGTGAAAGATGATGTCCATTTAAATTAGATTTTTCATTCATTTCTAATTGGCTTAAAATCCGGTTTAGCTACAGCTCTTTCACTCATAACTTGTTTAAAGGATTCTAATTCTCACAGATAAATAGACATCCTGACGTTTTTCATTTTCATCCATCATTAAGTTTCTTATGGCTGAGCTTGCCGGTTGTGCATTGCCTTTCCAATATGCTATCAACTTCTGAAGTAACTGGGTTCAGATTGGATACATTTATTTCATTCAGTACCTTATCTGCCTCTTTCCCCCACTTTTTTAAGTGCTGCCAAGGGTCATATTGAAAAACTATCTCCAATTCCAACTGAAATCAACCAGGAAATGGCTTTATTTTACTTTTAACTGCAATTGAAATCAACCAAGACTGCATCATTTTATAAAATAGTCATTTACAATACAGTGGTTTGTATGCTGTGTTGAAGGCACCCTAAATTTTCTATATATGCCTATTTTTCATTTCATTCATTTAGAATTGCTTCAGAAATAGAAAATGTTGTGAAGACTAGGGTGTCATTAAAAAAATGCATATTGTTTGGAAACGAGAGACATTTCTGTATACTGGATAGAAGGAACATGTGTACTTTGGATGGATAAGAGTAATAGGCTCTGAAGGGCAAAATGAATCAAAAGACCGTTCCTTTCCAGTAGCCCCGAGAGACTGAAAGAGAATGTCAGGATGCAGAGGCAGTTTGTGTATTTTGTTTCAAAGAAACGCTCTTTGCAATAAATAAATGGAAAAACTGAGTGGGAAATTCAGAATTAAAAGTTCCTCATACTTTGCTTTTATTTACAAATGCAGTTCCCCATGGCCTGCTTTCTGAGTCCATCTGTAGTATGTTTTTGTCCAGTCTTAATTCTTAGCCTTGTTTTACAGAGATCCCAGGGAAACATCAGGGTGACTTTTCAAAGTCAGGGACTGGGTTTTGATGAAAGAGGACTGGTTCTAGATTTGTAAATACGTAAATTGACGGTATCTTTTACAACCGTGAAGAGAATGGAGCAATAACCGCAGGGTAGATTTTCCTGACTCTGGGGGACTACTGGAGGTTAGGAGTTTTTATTCTGCACTTCACCTGTTTCTCATACTCTTTGTTTGAACTGGCCATGCTAGTTATTGATAAGGACAGCCTTTAAGATGTGTGTGGGAAAACCATTATTAGTCTTGAAGTTTCTGGCTTATAAAAATGGGCTATCCTTTGGCAATATATATATATATTTTTTTTTTTTCAGATGAAGCTAGAATTAGACACAGACACATTAGACACATTAGATCAGTCTATTAAAGAGACTATCAATCAATCAGTAATGTTTTATAGCAGTTTCTATATCTTCCTCTCTTCCCCCATCTTTATCTTCACTTTTTAATGGAACTAATTTTGTTAAAAGGAGATATTAGGAAATTACCTCAATTATCTTGTATGAAACGTTGAAGAATGTGGATACTGAAGCAAAAAGTCTTATATGTAGAACTGATAAATTCATAGAAGATTTTTTTAGTATCTGTGGTACAGATCAGACTCCTTTTATGAAATTTAGAGAGTGTGTGATCATTTTTGTATTATCTCAGGCTGTTTTCTTGTTAGCAGTCCACTGAGGAATATGGCATTTCCCATCTGCTCCTGAAATAGTCACTAGGTCTACCTCTGAGATGTCATCTAGTCTCACTGTGGTCTGTTAAATGTGTGTCCTGGATACAGACTGGCTCAGGAGTCTGTCTTCTCTGCTGGCTTTTTTTGGAAGGTTTTCCATCCTATACTTACTCTGCTACTTACAGTTTTTCACTAAGTACCTGGGGCTGTAAGGATAGAAAGAACATTGACCTGACTCACTACTGCAGTTCATCGCCCCCCCCCCCCCGATTTTTGGGTGCTCTCTGCATATGCCAGCAGGGCATGAGCATTATTTCACTGGCAAGGATTTCTTTGGCAAGGACTGCTGTCAGCATTTCTGTAGCCCCTTCTTTACTGTCTCCAACGTGCAGAGCAAGCCTAGCAGAGAGCATGCAGTCGATGCCTTCATATCAAATATACTCAGAAACAGAACTGGGGACCTCCAGGGCTGAATGCAGGAGGTCCAACAGCATGTGCTATATATCTCAAATAATTACAAGATGCTCATATTGGCTCCCAGCTCTGTGTGGAATGTGTTTAACTATGTGTTGGTGATGATAATGGAGAGGAGGTTGGGGGTGGGTAATATATTTGTCTTTCGTGCATGATTTTCCTTCACTTACCCAATCCTGCCCTTCATAAGCCATGAATTCACAGACATCTGGCATGAGCTCTTTGACGTCTGGCAAGGGGGTAGCACAGGAAAAGGGAAGATGAACAGAACAAAGCTTGGTATTTCATAAGCAGTTTACAGAACATTAAGGGGAATATTTTGTTCCAGCAGATTTTAGAATTCCTTGCAAATAAAGCTGGAACAGAGAAGCAGTACATTTCAGGTTTTGGAGACTTTGATCCCTTTACTCTTTTCTTCTGATTTATTTGAGTGAATTTCAGATTTTAAATTGCACCTCCTATAATGATTGAATGCACTTTCCGTATACCCAGTATTTATGGTGCAGCTGTTGGCAATGTTAATGTGAAAAGCACATCTCCTGAACATTGTCAAGCTCTTATTGTCACCTTTAGTTCCCTGGGAGATGGGGACAGAATTTTATTTCAGATTAAAAGGAAGAAAACTGTTACCTTTCACAGAAAACATATATTTATGTTTCTGGATGTCTCTAAAGTGACTCAGACAAGGAGACACATATGTGAGTTATTGTTACTAGATTTTATTATGCTTGGTGCCTGGGTGGCTATACTGTATTTTATGCTGCAAGGCTTAGAGTTGTTTTGGAAGGGAAGGGAAGCATTTTGGGGATCTTGATGAGGATGATAAAATGTAAATTCTAAGGGCAGAATTCAGAGGTGATGCCATTGGGAATGTAAGTTTGATTTTTTATACATGACAGTCATTTAAATTCAGGCCTCATCTTATCTCTTCTCTCTTTTCCACCTAGTCATTCCTGGTTTTTCAATGAGTAAATATGTCAGAATTTGTGAAATGTGTACACCAGTAGCCTATAAGAGAGATGAATTAAAATAGGACGGTAACAAACCTAGGCTCAAGCCCACCACACATAAGCATCTGACTTGCTAATACATGTTATGCGTCTTACTAGTAAGGCTTCGTAAGTTCAGAGTCAAAATTCCCTATGCAGTCAGCAGACAAAGCGGATGCTTCTGAAGGACTCCAGAGGAAGAATCTGCCAATCTTGTTTTACGTACGAAATTACACAGATGACTTCTATGCCTGGAAAGCCTTTATGATCACCTACCTCTCCTCATTGATATGAAACTTGTTTTTATAGGCCTGCCTCATTAGGCCTCTGAAGTTTAGGAGTGAGTTTGGTTCAAGAAAGATTAACTTGATCCTACCCTAATTGAGTCTCCCAGGGAGTCATAGTACAAGGAGAACACGGTACCGTGAGCCAAGGGTTTCCAAAGAACTGATTCTCCTAGCTCAGGCTGCGACACTGCAAGTGGGGTCACCAGCCGAACAGAAATTCAATCGCTAATTCAAGCTCCCAGCTGAAAGCAGGGTCAAAAGCCCAAACATGAAACCTAATTAGACATTGAGTATATGCAAAATAGAGCTCCTCCGTCCTTTTGTTTCCAACACAATGTTATATACACATTTGATGATATAGTGGTATTATGTACGAATGCAGCGCTGCTAATTAATAAGCGATAGTATAAAGACTTTGTAATCTACAGTATTTACAATTCATAACTTTTGGTAGAAACATACAACCCTTTTAAATCTTTTTTTTTATAGTATTGTAAGTGACAGTAACAAAAAATAAAAAAGGTCAACCTGCACTTCTTAACTGGTGCATATGCTATGATTTACAATAAAATCATGCTTTTGCTGGAGGGAAGCAAAGGAACAGTAATATAGCACATTATATGGGAAGATTTATATGGTTTGTTTTGACTACGGATTTTCTTTGCAAGTCAATACAAATATGCACATGCACAAGTGTGCACACATGCATCTTAGCAGTCTCTAGCTCAAAAGGGAGAGAAGCTGACCATCAAAAAGGATTGGTTGCTTGTTGGTAAATTTAATCGTCTTTTAATTAGCTGAAATTATTTAGTAGGGATAGTATCACAAAATGGGAGAAGTAACCTGTTGATTGCTAGATACAGGTGATGAAGATCCTTAATTAGGAGAGTACATGCACTGGGGGGAAAAAAAGGTTTACAAACATCCTTGGGTAGTTATGAAACACCGCATACGGTTGCTCCGCAGTGGTTCCTGGTTCAGAATTCATGCCCAGGGAAGCTCCAGTTGTGCAGAGCTCTTGCGGGTGAGCGCGGCCTCCAGTCGGTGTGGGCTTGCAGGAGGGTACTTATCACTGTGTGCTTGTTGGCCGTCACAGAAACCTCGACCCTTCTGCTGATGCATATTTGGTTTTCTTTGTAGCTGCAAGTCTTCACAACTTTTCCTCCCCTTCTGACCGGTCTTTTAAAAATGTACTGGGCTACTTGTGTGCCAGCATATTCTTCTTCTTCTTATAAAAAAACAAAGAAAAGCGCTATTTAAAATCCATGTGGGTGTGGTTACTGCCAGCTTCTCATTCAGCAGCAAACACAAGTATTTTTTCTTGGAGGAGAAGCTTTTACCCAGTAACTTAAGAGTTTGAGTATGTCTTCATGTCACAGTGCAGTGCGTTGTGGTGACATACAAGCTCTGAGTTCGCTGTGTAATTAGCCGAGGAACGGGGTGTGTTAGACTCTCAAAGAACGCTCTTAGTGGTCCTATATGCTTTCTGACTCCGGAGCTGGCATTCTGAAGGCTAGCTGAGTAACACTGCTATGGAGAACTATGTGTCTAGTGTTTGGATTTAGGTTATCCTTTATGTTGGAAGACATGCCTGAAGCTAAAAAATTGTAATTATGAAAATTTTCTTCTCATAGAAATGAAAAAATTAGATACCTCAGCTAATCTTGGGACTCATGTACACTCTATAAGGAAACAGGTCTGTCCTAGTAAAACCAAGGTGCGTACAGGGGAATCTAAAGTACTTATGTAGGTTCACTGCCTAATGAGTAAAGAAGATGATTCATTCCGTAATAAATTTCAAAGGTAGATGTGCCCTTACTTCATAGTAAATTAATTCTTTCTTGCTGTGAACATAACTAGAAATCCTTAAAAAACTGCAGACTATGGACTAAAGGAAAAACAGTGAAGCAGTATCAGCAATGCTGTCTTTGAAAACTTACATTTTAGGGGACCTGTGATGACGTTTGAGTTGACTGCACTGAACATCAGCATGAAGAAGCTATGTAGACTTTTGAAAGCCTTCCTTTTTTTTTTTTCCTTGGTGGATTTAAACTCTCTTCTTGTATCCAAAAACAGATATTTAATTTATATAAACTTCAAACTGGTGGGAGTGAATTGAACTTTGTATGGAATAGCTAAGGAATTCATTTGACATTTCTAGAAATAAAAAGAAATAATGTAATACACTATAGATTTTTTGCCCTTATAACAAAAATCCACGCTGGCTAAACTAGCAAGATCTTTCATTATTAGAATTATTTTTATTTTCCTTTCTTCTGTTATTAAAGTTCTCAGTTTTCCACCAAAACGCCCACAAAAATGCACATGCTCTCGGTTTTCATTTATTTCATTATTTCAATTTATCTCAAGTTTCAGTTTGGATGAAAAAAATTGAAAATAGCATATGCCAGTTATTTTCTGTAGGAGATTACTCTCAGAGGAGCTTATATATTGCTCAGCTACATTTATGCTGTAGAATAAAAATGATGAAAATGTCATACAGTAAGCCACAAGCTAAGCTTCATCCAGGGCCAGAAATTATTTATGAACTTAACATTTAGCGCTAGAAAGCGTCCTTCAGCAGCCGTTGTCCAATGTGGTATTTTATTTCTTTGGGCTAGATGGCGCTGCAGTATATAAAATTTACATCCTTGCCACCCAGCACAAGGACTGTGCTTTAACCCTGTGGAGTTGCAGGCAGACTTCCCTCCTGGCTGGGAAAGAAACAAGCCTTTCCTACATGCAGACATTTAGTTCTTTGTTTCTGTATAGACAAACAGAATGATATCTCTTCTCGTTTTACCTAAAAGGTTATTAAAAGTTCCTCTTTTCCTTTGTATCTATTCCCACATAGAGAAGTGTAGCAAAGCTGCATTTTATGCATGCAATATTATATTTATGTCAAAAATTGAATATGTGCATGAATCCCACATACACTGTCTGTGAATTTGACTGGTTTTTAGCCTGGAGCAGGAGAAAACAGCAGAGAGGAAGAAGTTGTGGTTATTCCCTGCGACAGTGTTTCTAGCACAGGAGATGAGCTCTTTTAAGTCAAAAGACCTGGAAGTATTGGGAATTGGAGGTGATATCTGCTGGTCATAAAGCCATACTTGGTTTCACTGTGACCCGCTGTGGCCCACAGAGTCCTACTGTGATTTTGCTTGGTCGTACACCCACATCATTGCAATATCATCACTCCTAAGCATAAGCAACGTGAGACATAGTACCATATAAAAGCCACATTGGACTCCACCAGGGCTAGTGTCAAGCACTACTCCCAGATCTAGTGTCCAACACTACTCGTGTTCTGCTGGTATACGCTGATACTTCCCATCCTACAGAAGCAGGACCTACTTTCTGCTGTGCAAATCCTCTGCCTCCTCTACGTTCAACTTTATACATCTCTCTGGGGAGTTCAAGCTGCTGACACAGTCTGTCTGCTCCAGCACTGGGAGAAGTGACTGCAGATGTGTTGAGCCCCACCAGCAGCCTCTGCCCCAGTAGTGGAAGAGGAGAAGAGATTTTCATGTCACCTTGTGGTAAAATCTAAACTGCCCAGTGAAGTTCTCCAGGGACAGGAAACAGTTCCCCTAACAAGACCAAGCTCTGCCTCCATTAGATCAGAGGAAGAAGGATCTCTTGAGGAGAAGGGGAGAGTCGTCACCACCCATCATCCCTGAATACCCACTGACCCCAGGGCTGAACCGTGTAACTGTGCCTGCTGCTCTAGTAGCTTTCTGGGCTGTTGATACCATGAAAGATTCAGTTACTGACCAGGCTTTGTGGTGAAGATCAGATATAGGAGTTAGAGGGAAATGGCCCTGTGGCCTTAAGTGGCAGATTCCTTCCTGCAGGACAGACAGACGGGCATGCTGTGTGTTGTCTTTTGTGGAGGCTGCAGTGCCTATGCAGTTCACAGAAAGCTTTCTGTAAATTAACTGCCAAGCTTTCAGCATTGAGGTGCTGTTCAAATGAGAAAAGGCAGAGGTGAAGGAAGAGGTGCACTAAACTGCTATGGTTGTGTTGAAGTCCTTCATTTGAGGGTAGCTATGTGGTAGCAATAAAGATGGAATATTGCTTGAACAGCATCTTTAAATTTGTCTGCTAATAGTATTATTCAGAATACTGTATGTATAGTTTTGCTTTGGGAGTACAAGTTAGTTTCCGACTATAAGCTACTTTCTTTGAAAGTTTACTGGACTTACTGATAACTGCCTATGAGTTTTTCCATGCATGGTCTGAGGTTAAAAATGTTTCATGAAAACACAGATGAGGGACTCAGGTTGGGGTTGTTCTGGCACCCTTGCCCATCTCTTACCTGGCATCCCATATTTCTCCGTGGGCAATGCCAGGGTAGCCACTCCTAACCCTTTCTCTTCTGGCTCATGCCTGCCTCTGCACTGTGCCCTTTGCAATGCTGTTTTGGCGAACTGATACATGTTACTAAAAAACTTTGTTTTAAAACACCATTATTAGCGGTGTTGCTGAATGTGGAAGCACAGCTATTGCTAGCTGACAGACGTGCTGAAAAAAAGAAAAACAGCTACAGCCCTCTTGAATCTATTGGCAGGATACTGTTACCAATGAAAAAATGAATACATTTACCCTCTTTGTTAAATTCTGCTCTTTTGGGGCAAAGCTGCTTCTATCTTTCATGTGTATATTAGGGTAAAGGCAGGCACAAACCATGGAAACTTGGTAGAAAATTTGGCCCCGTGGTAGTCTTTCTCCCCTTGAGGATTCAACTTGATCAGTGTTTATTGCCACTCTAGAGAGAGATTTTCCTTTCTCTCCCACCCAGTCACATGCAGTTCTGTTAAGGGCTAGTTCTGCCACTGGCTGGGCAGTGGGGCTTAGATTTACAGTTAAATTAACACAAATGGATAGCAACTGAGTTGATATTGGTAGCACTGAACTTATATATCCTGTCATATTGCTTGATGTAAAACTGCCAGCAGATTTAGAAATTCTGGGCTTTTTTGTTTGTTTCTTTTAAATTTTCTTAATGAGGCTTTTAAGTGTCCCTGAAAAAAAAATCAAATAATTTTAAGGCAGTAGTAAATTATTTTGACTTTTGAGGATGCAGTGGAGATTTAAATTGGCTTTGCTGTTGGAGAAAGGCAATATTGCTTTCATCTCATATCTTGCATACTTTGCTCATGTTACTCTTCTCCTAGGCTATGTTCTTGTGCAAGGAGTCTAGGGTTTGGATCTCAGTAAATACATATTACAAAAATATCAGTTTAGAGTCCTGGGCACTGGAATTTTTTAGGAGATGTCTGGATTCTTTTGTTTTCAATAGGAATTGAGGACAGGTAGAACTTCATTAGTCCGGGTTGAATTACTGCAAGCTCTCCAGGGAATATCAACCATTTCAAAAAATCTTATTAAAATCAAAGATGAAACTGATGAGACTGAAATAAGCAACCCGATCTGCTTCTCTTGGCTAACAAAATTACCCTGATTCTCTAGCTGTTGTTATAGGTGCTCTTAAAAAGAATATTAAAAGCAGCTGTCACCTATTTTTTTTCCATCAAAATAGATGAATTTTAAATAGCTCTTGCTATGAAAGCTAGGTCAATATTCTAAGCTGGAATGAAGAAATAAGTTTTTGTATATGTAAAGCAAAGGATAAGGATAATTTAAAGGTGTATTTCAGTGAGAAAAACAAACTATTTTAATATGGATTTTATTTGGCCACTAATAAGAGATGGCAGATTGGTGAAGTATGGCAGAAAGGAGGATCCCTGATGTGTTGCATCCAGTGAGGAATGTATGTGTAAAAAACATATCAATAGCGAGACATTTCTTTGTGATGAATTGCAGACACTGTTGGAGACACACATCTCTTTTCCTGGTACACCGGGAAACCCCACCTTCAGAAAAATCTGATTAGTCCTACATTTAGTACATCAGTACAAAGAAGCCTTCCTAAGCATTGACACTAGACAGGTTGCCCTTTTAGTCCGGGACATTCAGTCAGCCTTTGGCTTTTATTCTCATTATTTCAAGTGCGTTGTTTACTAGGTTCTCTGAGTGTGTTCGGGCTTTGTTCCCATTCCGCTCAGTACTGCCTCTGATCCTGTCCTGATCACCGTAACATCTGACCACCTTCCAGCTGGGCATTACAAGACATGACTAATATCTGTCACGTATAGTTCGGTTTGTTTTGCTTCTTGGACTTCCTTTGGGTTGTTGCAGGTGGCAAATCCTTACCGTTTCAGCAAATCTCTCCACTTTCAGCAAGCCTCACTTTTTATGTGTTCTCTTGGCTGACTCTTTCTCATATCACAAATGAGGTGTCATCTGCACAAGGGGACAGCAGTATCCAGTATTCCAAGCAAGATGCTTATGATAAATTTTGGACTTAGATTAATTAGTAGGAACATCTAAAATGCATGTGACCTACCAAGTATCTCAAAATCTGGCTCTGCAAGTGGGATTCTCTCCAGCCACTTTCGGAAGTGCCTTTTCTCATGTGGAAGGCAAACCAAAAGCAAGCCTCTTACAGCTACTGGAGGAAGCACATTGCAAGAAGGCTTGGGCACAGGGATCTAATGAGTTTTCGTTCACTTTTTAGATCTTCTAAGTCTCTGATGTGATATAACTTTCAGAACAAGAGCAAAAATTTTACAGTGCAGTAAGGAACTTGTATTTTAACACAGGAGAGCAGTTTGCCACAAGTGGTGCAATAAGGAGGGAGGGAGGGTTGGACCAGGTGACCTCTGGAGGTCACTTCCAACATAAATTATCTATAAGCCTATAATTTTTTTCAGTATTACTGTGTTAGTAGAATACTTGTTTCTCTGTATACTTTTCTTAAAAATAAGAAGATTTTCTGACCTCTGTGAGGTGTCTGGGTCCATTTATGCTTTGTCATTTGTACTTCAGAAGCAAGCGATGATCACTGCAGCTGCACTCTGTCTTATTTTTGTTAGAAGATAATGCCAGCTCCAAAGCACTTCAGTATGAATAAACAGCTCAATAGTGATAGGGAGAACAGCCACACAAAAACGTGAATAATTTGTCCACATTCATAGAACAGCTTTGTGACCAAGATGGAAACATATTTTTTCTAATGCGTGGATACTCTGTGATACTCGTATGTTCTGTATCTTATGTTCACTCCTGACTATTTTCCCTCCAAGTAAATTTAGCCCTAAAAATATTTGTGAAGCCAAATGACTGATTTCACAGCCAAAATCATATGCCAAACAGTAGACTATAAGCTATCTGATACTGTTGCAGTCCTATGCACATTTTAAGAGGAAAGTTTTTGTTTGGCAAGAAGAAATGAATTTCAATTGCGCTGAAGGGAAGCCTACACCTCTTCTTTCACTCATATGTGATACAACTGCTGAAGGCAAATTGGCAAGGTTTTTAGGTTCTTGCAGATTGTTAGGTTAAGAAAAGAGCAGTCAGACCACTTAACTCCATCTCCCTCCTGACAGTCTATATATAGATACATGGAAGTCCAGCACCTGGGGCAGAAGCAGCAGTCCATGCAGGGACTGAGAGCATGGCTGAGAGCAGCTTATGTTTCTCCAGGTTCTCTACTACCTGGAGGGGGCCTATATCCAGATGTTGGCACAGGCTACCAAGTAGGTCAGTCCATGGTGATACCATGGTATACCTTTCCAGCAGTTTCAGATATTGGTCTATCATTTGCTGATCCATGCCCCTGTCAAGCCTCATCACACTCAGTTCTTGTTTACACTGCCATGCTAGCTGCAGCTTACTATATTCAGGCACTCAGCTCTTGATCAAGGCGAGATCATGATGCTCTCATAACATGTTCCATTGCAGCAATGAAGGTAAACTGTATTCTGGGCTGCATTAGCAAGAGTATGGCCTGAAGATCAAGGGAGATGAGTATTCCTCTTGGCACTTGCTAGGCGACACCTTAGCCATCATGGGTCTCCGCAGTTCAAGATAGACACCAAAAAAATTAAAGCAGATCTTACAAAGTGGCAGCAAGAGGATTAGAGGGCTGATGAGCTTGACATATGAAGAGAGGCTGAAGGAATAGGGTTTGTTCAGCCCAGAGAAGAGAAGGCTCCAGGGGGATCTACTCACAGTCTGCCAATACCTGAAATGTAACTGTGTAAAAGATGTAGGCACTCACTTCACAAAGATGTATAGTAACAGCTGTGGTGGTTTTACCCAGCTAAGCAGCCGAACTCCACCAGAACCGCTCGCTTACTCCCCCTCCTCAAAGGAACAGGGGGAGAAAATACGATGGACAAGGGCACAAAGGTTGAGATAAGGACAAGAAGGTTGCTCACCAATTACGGTCACGGGCAAAACAGACTCAACATAGGGAGATTAATATAATTTATTACTATAACTAGCAGACTAGAGCAGCTAGAAACTAAAAGCAAACTAAAACCACCTTCCTCCCATCCACCCTCTTCTACCTCCTCCCCCCGAGCGGCTCAGGGGAACGGGGAGTGGGGGCTGCGGTCAGCCCATATCGCTGCGTCTCTGCCGCTCCTTCATGGTCGCTCTCTGTTCCCCTGCTCCAACGTGGGGTCCCTCCCACGGGATGCCGTCCTTCCCGAACGGGTCCTGCGTGGGCTTCCCACAGGCTGCAGCTCTTCAAGAGCTGCTGCAGCATGGGTCCGTACCACGGGGTCCATCCTTCAGGAGCAAACTGCTCCAGCACGGGTCCCCCACGGGTGGCAGCTCCCACCGGATCACCTGCTCCTGCGTGGGCTCCTCTCCACGGGCTGCAGCTCTGGCCTGGAGCCTGCTCCTGTGGGGGCTCTCCATGGGCTGCAGCCTCCTTCAGGCCACATCCACCAGCTCCACCGTGGTCTCCTCCACGGGCTGCATGTGGAGATCTGCTCCATGTGGTACCCATGGGCTGCAGGGGGACAGCCTGCTCCACCATGGGCCTCTCCATGGGCTGCAGGGGAACTTCTGCTCTGGTGCCTGGAGCACCTCCTGCCCTCCTTCCTCACTGACCTTGGTGTCTGCAGGGCTGTTCCTCACTGCTTTCTCCCAGCTGCTGTTGCACAGCAGTTTTTTCCCTTCCTTAAATCTGCTGTCACAGACGCGTAAACATCATCGCTCAGTGGCTCAGCTCTGGCCAGCAGCGGGTCCCTTTTGGAGCTGGCTGGAGGTGGCTCTGATCTGACATGGGGCAGCTTCTGGAATCTTGTCACAGAAGCCACCCCCATGGCCCCCCTGCTACCAAACCTTTACCACGTAAACGCAATACAACAGCACAAGAAACAAGAGGTACAAGTTGCTTTTGGAAAAGTTCTGTAAGGAGATAAGAAACAAATTCTTCATCACGGGAACAATTTAATATTGGAGCAAGTTGCTGAGAGAGGTGGTGAAATCCCTCTTGCTGGAAATATTCAAGAGCTGGGTTGACAGAGAGCTGGATTGTCCAAACTAAGGCTAGATAAGATCATCTCTTGAGGTTCCCTCCAACCCAGACACTTCTACTACACTATGATTTTTTTTTTCTCTGTATGTTCAACTCCATAAAGCCTCAAATGGATTGTTGCAGCAAGGAAAATCTTTTAGGGAATCAGAGATTTATTCTGCAGTCAGCTTGATGACACTCCAACTGTCAAAAACTTGTTTTTATTTTGTGACTTCTATTAATTATTCAGTAACCTTGTAAAATTTCCCATCAGCCCTCTCACTTATTGAAATTGCTTACATGAACTGGTTGAATTTCACAGATTTTTTACCTGGTACCTTAGTATCCAATTAGAAAGATAAATAGATAGTGGAAAATCAATTAAAGCAGAAAAGTCTTGATGTCTTAAACTAGAATTGTTCCTGACCTGGAAGAATTGGGTTGTTATCTAAATATTCCCAAGTCTTGGAATTGCTTTCATCCTGTGGCTCCACTGTAGTTCCTTAGTACTTCTTAAGAAAATTAATACAAATTATTTTATTATACAGCAGAAGTTCTGAAGAGTTTGAAGACTGCTATATTTACAACATCAAACAATTTAGAGGCAAAATGAATGACTATGCTTCTATTCAGACTTGGGAAATTATGGGGTCATGGAAAGAAAGGGGTTCTCTTGTTAACTCAACTGTTTCCATAATTAACATTCATTTGGCTACTTGAGGTTTAACATGCCATTTCATTAAAATAATGCAATTGCAGATAGAGAAAAAAGTTTTGAAAATATAATTGGTTTTCATTGTCAATATAACTTAAAGTCCCATTAGCCACAAAATTTCAGCATTGTTTTCCTAATGACTTGCATAATTGGATCATCAGATTTCTCTCCCTTAAAAAAAAAAAAAAAAAAA
>VXAL01001481.1:47523-59123 GCA_013399475.1 Chauna torquata | reverse complement strand
AAAAAAAAAAAAAAAAAAAAAGACTCAGTGGTTTTAAAGGTTATTATTTGCATGAATTTCTCCCCCTTAGTGTTACATTTTCACTTCTATTTCCACCAACGCTGAAAGGTCAGAGACCTAGCGAGTTAAATGAAATCATGTCAAGAGCAACTGGAGCTGTTACTTCCTCCTCCCTCTCCTTTTTATTTTTTTGAGATACTGACAGCTACTGGCACATACATACATGCAACAAATTTGATTTGAGATACTTGTCTGCCTCAACCCATTAAGGCAATTTAGAGCACTCTGGGTCTTCCATGGTGCTGTTCTCTTTTTAACATGTGCCTATGGCAAGTTTTGTCGCTTCATTCAGGAACTCCAGTGCCCTCTTTCTTCGCTTCAGTGGAGTCCGTTTGGAGATATTTTAAAATACAAAGTGTGACAAAGCGGTAGAGGCAGTCACATCAAGAAATATTTTTCAGATGTACTACATTCATATATGTAAACTAGATCTTCCATATAAATTACTGGAAAAATTCTCATGTCCCATGTGTTTGTGTTATCACAGGAGTCAAACACATAAAAAATCATAGAAAAATCACATCTCTGGAAGAGATCTTGAAAGGTTATCCAGTACATACTCTTGCCCCAAGGCATGGTCAACTCTGCCTAAACCATCCCTGACAGATGTTCAGCTTACTGAAGTCTTAAAAATCTCTGCTACCAAACCATCCATATTTTCTCTAAACAATTTATTCAAATATTTAACTATATTTACCATTCATTCTCCATTGCTGCATTTTAGGCTAGGTTGATTTGTTCCTTTTCTATTTGATATGGAGCAGAATTTGCTCCTGTCCTCTATGCAGTAACCTTTTCACGTATTTGAAGACCATCAAAATGTTCTTCAAATGCCACTTATCTAACTAAACAAGCCAACTTATTTTGATTTGTCCTCAAAGGTCATGTTTTAAAACCCTCTGATTAGTCTTGTCTCTTTAGTTGGTCAGCATCTTGAAGTTATTTGAAATCTAGACAAAGCACTTGAGAAGAGTGAAATAGAAGGTTTATTTCCTTTGTCTTCTATATGATTCTCTTGTTTATACTTTCCAGGATGAAGCTTCGTTTTTGTCTTTGAAATAGCCTAGCATTGCTGACTCATGCTCAATTTATGATCCACTATAGTCCATGCAGACTTTTTCAGCAGAACTGTTATTCCTTATCCTATAATTGTGCAGAGGGTTACTCTTACCTAAGTGGAAAACTTTGATTTTTTGCCCATATTAAATTGCATCCCAGACTCTTCAGACCGTTTATCCAATTTATAATAAGCAGTTTGAGTTCTAGCCTTCTCATCTACATACTTTTTCAGCCTCTCCCAACTTTGAATCGTCTGTGAATATAGCAAGTATATTCCCTACTCCATCACGCAGTTTATTACTGAAAGTGGTCCATACACCTAGACTTCAAATTAGTCCCCAGTGGACCTCACAGATACATCCTTCCAGCTTAACAGTTCTTTATGCATAGCATCTCATTCAGTTGTGTCCCTACCTTATGGTAGTTTCAGGAAGAACCTGGATTGCATAGAAAAATGTCATAAAAGACGTGAAAAGCTTTACCAAAGTCAAGATATTTTTCTTTTCGAAACACAGGCCTTTCACCATGTCATAGGAGAAAACCAGGTTGCTTTGACATGATCTGTTCTTGACAAATCCATGCTGGCTGATTTTTATCCTGTTACCATACAGATGTTTGAATATTTGAAACAGTATATTTTTTGGTAATTGAAATTAGTTTGACTGATCTACACTTGTTTTCTCTTTTTAAAGATAACGACTATGACCACCTTTTTCTGCTGTCTGAAACTTTACCTGTCCTCACTCAGTTCTCAAAGTAATTGCTAAGAGCTCTGAGATCACTTCAGCTGGTTCTCTAAGTAGTCTCAGGTGAATTTCATCAGGACCAGCTAGTTTAAAAACATCCAGCTTCTCAAAGTGGAATTAAACCTGTACTTTTCCTTTTCCATCCCAGGTTCTTACCCTTTTGTCGTTGATGCTAATTGTGTTAGACATCTAATCACAGCCACTGTATCGAGTGAAGACTGAAAGAAAAAAAAAACGCATTCTACTCTTTGGCTGCCTGTGCACCATTGAGCCCTGTTGTACTCAGGAACCAATGAAATGTTTTGATAATCTCCGCTTTGTATAGTGGTAGAATAAGGGAAGAGGAAGAAAGCACTGTTCATATTTAAATTTGTTTTTGACATCAAAAGGAAGTAAAAAGTCTAACTTGGGCCAGATACATATGTGCGATTCATCATACTCATTTTGATCAACTAAAAAAATTGATATCTAGTCTAAGTATGTTCTTCAAATGTCCCTCTGTAGTCAATACAAGATAGAACCACACTTCCAGGAACAGTGTTTCCCATCTCTTTCCAGATACCTGTGCTAGGTGAAACCAAACCTTGCAAGCACATGTAATGATGATACCAATGCAAGCAGGCATTGAAGACTTGGTGCTTGGAAAGGCTCTATTACATTTATTGGCAAGGACATCACCATAAAGAAATGGCCAAATTTTGTTCCAGTTACATCATTACTTTTAAGACTATATTGCCTTAGCCCCATCTTTTGCAAAAGTTCATTACAATTTACATTCTGATTCTCAAGATGTTTCATTTTATGCACAGCATCATGCTTGACACACCACTGTTTTTACTAGCTTTTTGTTGGAAATCTGAATTATGCAGGAATTATTCATGGGTGTATGACAAATAATCTGTGTCTGTGCAAGATAGGAAGTTACCAGCAGCCAGAAACTGGCTACAGCCCACTTCTTCTTTCGTCTTCCTAAATATCTTTCTAGGCTAGAACAAGGTTTTATTTTAGTCAGTTTTAAAATGACTTCCACAAGATGACTGTTGAAATAAGGTTGTAACGTGGTGTCAGTTTAAGACAGCTTGACCTATTAGCATGTAACCAATGTGGCAATGCAGCTGCGGCCCAAGATTGTTTTACAGGGCTAAATCCATTTTGTATCACCAGTGTAGTCAAACCTTCCAGACTTACTGCCCCAGTTTCCCTGCTTTGCGGACCTGTTTATACCCAGCACTCATTCTATCTCTATCCTCTTGAAGACCATGTCTTCCCCTGTGTGTCAGCTCCCTGGAGGCACAGTACATACAGAACTGTGGATCACTATCATATATCTGCCTTATTGTGGATGCCAAGAAACCTAATCATATTGTATGTTAGGGAAAGCATTCAGTGACACATTAGTAACCTTTAAATGTTTGATATTGCTTTAGTTTCCTTCAGGTCTTTTTTTCTTTTCTTTTTTTTTTTTCCCCACAGACACCATGAACTTTTTTTAATTTGTAGAATCTTCATCTTCCTTTTCTTTCTTTTCCTGCACTTGAGTGGAATTTGATGCATGCACTGTGCTTCATGCAAGTCTCCGCTCAGCTTGGCTACATTATAGTATGACTTTGTGTGTGTATGTGTGGGTGACTATGTGTGTATGGGGGAGAGAGATGTGTGATAGGTTCCTGAAAAAATGACAATAAAGGAGCATTTCCTTTTATGCCAATTTGAATGATCACCCTTCACTTGAAAAAGTGTGGCACATACCTTGGTGTTTTATATGAGCTATCACAATATCCTGACTATAATGCAGATTCCTGCCCTAGCTTCCTGAGATTTGTGATATGTCTCCTTATTCCATTAGCACTTTGTCGTCTGCCCTGACGCCACTGTAATGAGGAGAAGGGGTTTAGGGTGAGGTTCTTGATAGTGTTGAAAAGTGTCCTTGGATTGTGCTCACTTTCTGTCTCGCCCTATTCTCAATTTGCACAATAGCTGTTTATCTGATTCTGCCTATCTCATCTCACCAACTGATGTATCTGACATGCATCTGGTGCAGCCTCATTGTGGAGGACTGTGAATTTAAATATTAGGTGTTTATTTTGAACATGATATCATATAATAACAAGATTGTTATGTGTTACCTTCTGTAGTTCCCTATCAGTGTTTCAGAAGAGACCACTTTGACATGACAGTAGGAATTGGCTGAACTAGTTTCTGCAATGTCTGCAAGGGAGGGATGTTAGTCATGGATTTCCTTTTGGGCTGGTGCGCTCATTTTTGTGTTGTTGTTGGTTTTTTTTGTGTGTGTGATTTCTAATAAATTCCATCTATGTCATCCTGTCCCTAAAAAGAAGGAAGCAGAATAGGATTGACTGAACAGATGAATAAAAATACAAAGCAGAAAGGAACTGCATAGTGTTTCCTTCCTTTAATTCATATGATTTTAAAGATATTCAAGATGTTCCTGTAGAGTGGCTTTCATTTATAACTTACATACCTTTATTAAGCAGCTACACGTAATCATAATTTTTGTTCATTTTTTATATCATCGAAGACATCATATAGATATCATTTATATTACTGATATAAAATGAAAGTAAATATATAGTTTTTACTCGACATGCTAGTAATAAGATATTGTGTATAAATATGATGTAATATTTTTTATATGTATAATGCAGATCAAATAGATTAGGAAGATTTTGCCAAAGTGCAGGAACAGGAACCTGAAAAACATTCCTTGAAATTCCTTTCCTCTATAGTTTAGTGCAAATAACTTAACAGCTCTGCAGCAATTTTCTGATCTCTGAAATGGGGACAATAGCTGAGTGTTAGTCCTTGGCAAATGACTTAAACAAGACTACATTTCTATGACTGAAATATAGGATATCTTTATGGACTTTTGTTGAATTTCTTCTTTCATTTTTCACATAATTTATTTCAATTTACCAAGTAACTATTTGGTGTCAGCTTTCAAGGTTATATTGAATTATATTTATTTTTCTGATTGTATTTGAACTGGAATCCTTATCTCATCAACACAGGAAAAAATTACCCCTTCAGATTGTAATTTGACATATTTGTGAATTTGCATATGGCATTATGTTAGTACAGTGTGTCCAATATCTTTATCTTTGGAGGTCTGAAGAGCAAGTTAGACTTGCAGGACAGATTTCAGTATAGTTTTGCTGTAACTATGGGAACATAGCTAAAAAATTAAATAGTCTGCTTTCTACCCATGTTGTTACTCTAAGGCCTGTTTCAAGCATGGTGATGGGTGGTTTCCTATGTGACCTGAATAAGATGAGTCCATTTACAAAATAGCGCTCTCATAGCAGTAGAGGCTCCCTTTAAACTCAGATTGCTTCTTGGCCCACTTCTATGGGGTCAGAGGGTTTTCTTGCAGAGTAACTCACGATTTTGTTGTATTTATTAGAAAAAGCGTAGATATGCAGCAAAGCCCTGGAACACGCTGCATGTTTTATAGCAAGGTGCACATGCCTTAATTCATTAGTTCTCAGATATCACCCATCACTTTGTCTAGATATATTCTGCACATTCGAAGGTTTAAAACTGATCCTTTTCTCAGGAAAGAAATCATCCATGGGTGGGAGACATGATGGGTGGCATCCGTGCTCGGAGGCAGTGGTGGTGGCAGACAGCTGTGGTTTGTAATTCTACGAGGGGTGGCTTGGTGTTAGCTAGAGCTCAAAGTGGCTTAATCATGCTTTGCTCCGCCATCATTAGCACGAGAATCACTGCCTCAGATTCTGCTGTCATGGTAACAGGGTGACAGCTGCCATTTTAGTTGTCATTTGAGATTTAGCCCAGGAACATTTTGGAACTTAAAACCAGAAGTCTCTGCATCTTGAGCTGAAAAGAAAGTGCCTGTAGACAAGAGAGAAATAGTTTTATATCCCTTCTGTAGACTGGGCAGCTGAGACAGTCTTCCCAAGAATGGTTGTAGCCCCAGTCTAAGTGGAACAGATACATGGTGGTGTCAGGCAATGTGGCAGTGCTTATCCCCATGCTTATCAGCACTGTATTGAGGGAATTAGGAAGGTAAAGGCACATTTGATTCTAATAAACCTAGCGTGAACATATATTAGGAGTAGTTGCAACATATTGCTGTTGATTCAGTTCTACTAATCAACATACAAGTGTCTACACCTTGCAGCCATTAGAAAACTTGCAGCAAGTAATGTTACTAGTGGTGTCGGCAACTCAAGAGCAAATAAACAGTCATTAAAATTCTTCCACAGTAACAGAATCTGATAGTGACTCAGAAGCAGTAAGCGAGAATAGATAGTCTAGCTCCAGCCCTAATGGAGAAGGATTTGTGCCAGCTGATAGTTTTCTATTTCTTTTGGTTAAATAAGTGTGAGTGTCCTGGGTTGCAGGCTGGGTAACTAATGCAAGCCGAATCACCTATGTTCTGAAATTTATGCATAGCAGTCAGATGACAATTTCAGTACGTACTGATACAGTCACCCTCACATATGTTTTTGTAATCCTTGTTGACATTAATGGGAAATATACTGCTATGTGGACATGTAAGGTGGACACAGGGTCATAAACTTTTCTCATCTTTCCATTCTTGTTAGGCAGAGGTAGAAAACAGCCCTTACTGCTAGATTCCAACACAAATTAAGACCAACATATGCTGCTTTTTTTTCCTTTGCATATAATACTGACTGAATGCAGACTGTTGGTTATGATGAGTTATATAAATATTTCTGCTCTATCTGGGAAAAAATGGAATGGCTTGTTCATATCATATTATATTAATATCATGTTATTCTGAACCAACATTTCTTTTTCAACAGGAAAGCTGATGTAGACAAAACATAAGTTATATACTTTTTATTCATCTGTTTTGAACTGTTCCCACTGCAGATTTTTGAAAGAGCTATCTGGATCCCTCTGTGGACCACTTTTGATTGTTTTCGACTAGCCTTGGAAACCTTAGTCTGAAAAAAACCAAATGAGGTTTGGAAGAAAATAGATGCGCCAATATTTTTGAAAGGTAAAAAGGACAACAGTGATAATTATGAGCCTATTTGCCTGACGTACATCTCAGGAACAGTACTGAAATGGTTGATGCAGTTCAATTAATAAAGAGTTATAAGAGGTTACTTTAATTAATGCCAATAAACATTGGTTTATGCTAATAGGATTTGTTAATCTAGTTTGCTACATTTTTATGAGATTACAAGTTTGATTGAGAAATCTGTTTTTTTAACATAGTTAGACATTTCCAAGGCATTTGATTTGGTATATTTCATGAGGTAGGAAGAAATGTGCAAAATCATTCAATGGATTCAAAGAAGCAAGTAATTTCTGGGCTTTGAAGTATCGTAAATGTGAATTATTAGAAAGCAGCCATACTCTTTGAGAAGTCCCGGTAGGATCCATTATTCGCTATACATGTATTATCGTGATTTGGAAAATACAGAATTGTACTTGTGATTGAGAAGAAGATACAGGAAGAAGTAAATTATTAAGAAAACAAGTTACTAAAATATAGGCACCTTGATTCTTGGAACTGTAGCACAGGCAAATTATTTTCTAGTATCGTCAAATATGTAGTCACAGTGGCAGAGAAAAAAATGTCAGTTATACATACAGGATTGGAAGTACATTCTTGGGAGCAGGAAGTATGAAAAGGACTTATAGGTCATGGGAGTTAATCTGATGAAAATGAGCTGCTAAAGATAACATTGTGGCAAAAAGGTTAATGAGACCACTACATGAATTCACAAGAGGATATGAGAAGTTATAGAGAGATTAAATTACTATATTGTTGGGTTCTGCAGTGACCCCTCTGTATTGGGATCATTTTTGATACCAGTGAATGTTGTAAAATGGGAGAAGATTTAGAGAAGAGCCATGAGAATGATTAATGAACTGAATAACATGTTATCCCAAAGGACTAAATTAGTTCCTTGTATTTAGTTTATCAAAGAGAAGATTAGGGAATGTGTTGATAACATCCCATCATTGTCTGCTTGGTGAGCAAAGCTATTATAGCACATTTGTCCATCTGAACAGCAAAATATAACTCGAGCGTTTTTCTAGGACTTGAAGTTAGACAAACTAAGACTGGAAATTCTTTGAAAAAAAGAATTGTTTGTCTTTATTGCATTTTACCAAGGGTTTCTTCATCAGTGGTAAATTTAAAATCAGGATTGGATTTTGTTTTCTAAAACGTATCTTTCTGTTGAGATGTATCTATTGATCTGAATCAAGAATTCACACAGGAATAAAGTCTGGTGTCTTCTGTGGGAGACTATTCTAGGTGGCCGTTAAAGTGTCTTTTGGCCTCGTCATTTACACGTCTGAATCTGAAAAGGAATGAGTGGTTCCTTTTAAAGACACTGTAATTAATTAGTGCCTGTTTGTGGAAGACTATAATCAGAATTGTCAGGACAAATTATCAATCTTTTTAAGTAAAAAGAAAAAAAAAAGAATAATTTCCTTCCATACTTCATCTTCAAGCTGCTGTTGTAGTTTTCTATTTCTGTGATCCCCTTTTGGAATTCCGTACCATCCCTGCTGAATGCTAATGAATCTGCATCCTTGAAAACACTGTTCATTGAGATAACATATACTTGTTTCACAGTATCCAGCAAAACAAACAGAACGGGAATCCTTGCTTGCAAATAATATCTTATATACCCTGAATATACCAAAACAGAATGGAATTTTAGACTCATACCAATACGTGGAGGATATACCAATAAGAAGAATGCTGCACTGGTGAGGTGTATGCACAAGCTGGGGTTCAATCCTTCTGGTTTCAGCTGTCTAATAGTATCTATACAGCCTAGTAATCTGAGCTGTCACTGCAATCAGGGATGAGAAATAAGCAGGTCCAGAGGTGGTTCCTCCCAGTGTCAATAATGGTGGCTTGTACGTGCTGGCAGAGGTACCTGGGTAGCTTTTCCTTGGTAATGCAGAGAGAATGGATACAATCGTGGATAAAATACAACCACAAGTGCTTCATTTCATTATGTTGTTTAAATACTTACTGGCTTGAAAGAGTACCTAATTTCTTCTGTTTTCTCTCTAAATGACATGGGGATGAGAAAGTACTTCCAAAAGCCAGCAGCTGTTTCTTCCAGAGCAGACGGAGCAACCTTCACAAAGATGCAGGCATGTGAATGGACATCTCTGGTTCTGCCTCAACCAATATTCCTCCTGCCTCAGCAGGTTTTCGTGGTGTAATTTTAAAAGAATATGAGAGAGCCTTCTACATCACAGAGGCGATTCTTCTAGTTTTTGACAAATGGTGTGAAGAATTTCTGTATGCGTAATCTATAAAAAAATATCAGCATTGTTATTTTTTGTCTGACTGTGTTCTTAACACAGGAAAATTTACTGATTATTTCCAATAGGCAGCAAACTTTCTTCCTTAGTTTGTAAGACTGTAAGCACACCACTGTAAAGCAAATTATTTATTTTCAACTAATCTGGCAAGAGGGTTTTTGAGGGATTGCCAAGTTTTTATGTTTTTATAAAAAAAGACCTAAGCTGAAGTTTCTTTGAACCTCACCTCTTGCTTTTGCATGCTTTTATATACTAACTAAATACAGGAGTTCTTTTTCTTGACGGTGACTGCCTCATATTGCAAGTTGGAGTACAGGTTTACTAAGACAGTTGTACCTTTAACTGAGAGTCAGAAGCTATCTGTCTAGTCTGTAAAGCATGGAATATTTTTTTGTGTGTCTCACAGTGGTATAAATATTAGACGAAAGCTTTAGTCTGTACTATAACTGGAAATGTTAATGCAAACATTTTGCTGAGTTCCTTTGTTTATAAGTTCAACTGTATTAACATCTCTTTCGTTTGCTTATCTATAACCATTCATTTCAATTTTTGTCGGTATGAATGCTTATTGAAAAGGTACCTCATACGGATACGTACACGAGGAAATTTATTTGCAGAAATATCTCTGTTTATTAATTGCTGCTTTCCTGGGGATGCTCACCTATTTCCACAATTTCTAAGAGGAAGAAGTATATAGAAGTATAAGGAGATGAGAACAAGGAGAAGTAGAAGGAGGAAGATGATTTCAAGAAGCACATTATGAACATCAAAGAAGTGATTATAACAAACTAAAACCAACAGCGTAGAGACTTACATCTGCCTAGTGTACTGTTCGTCTAGTGATGGTGAATGCATTTATAGATGGGCACTTCCACTTCAGAAAAACCTTGGACTGGCTAGTTTAATTATTTAGCCTTTATCTTCTCACAACTTTCTTTGACTTCATTCTTCTTTCCAGCTCTTCTGAATAATCAGAATCTGGATCAACCTTAAGAAAAGAGACATAAAATTCAGTGGAAAACATTTATTTACACACAACTCCATTGATCCCCAGTAGAATCAAGGCAGAGGAAGTTTTTATTTTATGATATTGCTGAACCTATGAAAAAAACTGGAGAGAGTCCAAGTTCTGAGATTATCAGAAAGAGTTGATTAATTTCATTTTGAAGCAATGACTACTAGAATTTATTCTGGTAATTGTTCAGGATAATAATTGGCTGGACTACAGGGCTAACCTTTTTCTCTTTCAGGTCAATAGAAAGATTCCTAATAATTTAAGTAGGAGGTAGTTGTGACTATGTATGAGTAGCATGGTCTACATTAATTTTATCTTAATGCCTTTACAGAGGTCAAAAATTGGACAATGTATTTTGAAATGAAAACACTGCCAGTATTCAGTAACTGCTTTATAAGTTGTTGTCCTCTGAAGTTAGTAACCACCTATTTTATTTTAATGTTTCAAATTACATCACAATAGAAATTCAAAATGAACCTCATGCTTTGTGTGGCCCTAGCTTGAAGACCCATGCAGAATTAGTGTTTTAGCTTTTCCTTATCAATGTAAAGAGTGTGTATATAGTCATCCTCATTAATCTTTCATGCTGTTATCCAGAATAAGATGTACCATGGACACACTTCAAATTTTAGTGGCTTTGCTTTTGAAAATGTGGAATTGGATTCTATCAGCAATTGTAGTACCTGAGAGATACTTTCCAGATGTCCAAATTCCTCTTGGGGAGATAAAAAATGGCCTTTTGTGACATATTTCCTGGAAAAATCTTCACCTACAAATGGTCAATATAACAAACTTTTAAATGGAAAAATTTACTGAACTCATCTGTCAGCGTTTATTTTCTCTTCCATTGGTGATACGTTGCATAATGAAAGGTTAAATATTGAGCTATTCTGCGGACTGCTATTCATTTTCTGATTATGCACATAAAAATTTCTCATCCAAAATCATTTATTTTCCACTGTATTAAAAAATTCCACTGATACTAGTAGGTTATTATCAATCATGGCTGTGTTCTGTGAACATAAATGTGGGATTCATTTACATCTTTTTGATACTTTGGTCCAAGAACATCATGAGCAGTACAGATGGCATTATTTGCTCCACAGCTCATCTCCTTGACATGTTCTGGATCTGTGCTGTATTTCACTGATGGGTGTCTTTGTGGAAAGGTTGTGTTCTGCCAGCATATTTACTAATGCCCCCTCTGCCTTCATATATCCTGAAAATTGATTAATATGGTAAGCCACTGTGCCCACTTCAGTCCAATAGTCCTATTCAAAGAATATAAAGCAAGGTTAAGCCCTTTACCACTGATATGTTCTACAGACTTGTGAAACAGAGCCAGGGAGAGGAATGTATTTTGTTTGCGTAAGAAAAAGTTTAAAAGTTCAAAAGAGAAAAATATG
>VXAL01001481.1:32440-46126 GCA_013399475.1 Chauna torquata | reverse complement strand
AGGAAGCACAGGAGGCTCAACACATGTCAGTGGTAACCATTTTGTTGTGGATACAAAACATGGGGTTTTTGAAGTGGCACTGGAAAGACCTTTGGATGGATACTGCACATTCCTGTTCCCTGTGGTGCCACTGGAAATGATGAGCGTCTTTTTAGGACTGAATAGACCTAGACAGGCGTGGAGGTGTGGGACACTAGGGATTAACTCAAAAGGTAGGGTCAGAGAAGAGATAAGGTTTATAAAACATACAGATTAAAGAGAAAAAAATAAGATTAAGAGGAGAGGCACTCTTACAAATCTGTACAGTCAAGTGTGAGACTGCTGCATTCTCTTCACTGAAAAGCTAACACTCCCTTTATTCAGAAATGTTCAGGGTAATAAACAGTGCCTTGAACTCCTCCAGCCTCCTTTCTTTTAACCTTATCCTTCTAGCACACCCCATGTTATGTCCAACAGGGAGATCTTTGACTCTTTCAAAAGCAAGTAGCTCAATTAGAAAAGCAGCAGCATTTGCCACGCAGCCCACTCGCTACCTCAGCCTCCTTTAATCCAATCTAAACGGAAAGCATTCATTTATATGTCTGCTCTGTCACAATGGAACATATTGATTATCAATACAGGCACCACATTTTCAAAACAAGTCAACTGTAGGGTTCGCTGTGTACAGTTGTGACACTATTGTGAAAAGATCCCTGCTCTGTGACATTTACGGACACGTTCTCAATAGATGTTGTTTCCAGGGTTTCATTACCTTTACTGTAGTCCTTCAGTTTATCTGGCCTAAAGGATAGTGGTGCTGAGCTCTTCTTAATACCTAGGGTCTGTCTTTTGTTCTTTTGTTGTTGGTCTTTGTCTTTTGTTGTTTTGTTTCATTAGCATAGTAGGGCTATAATCCATGAGGAAGCTGCTAATAATGCCATGGTAATAGAAATACATATAAACAGACAGAGGGAACAATAAATATTGCTAATTCTTAATTAATCACAAAGTGAATGTTTAGACATTGCTCACTTTTACATTCTATTCTGAAGATCCATTTCTAACTTGAGGTGTCAGAAGGAGGGCATTTGGCAGGCCTGTAGATTTAGACTGAAAAATTTGTTATCTATGTAAAGTATTCCTGCCATAACAATTACTCCATTGAGCAATTGTACTATTGTTTTGCTCTAACTCACAATGACTTTCTCCTGCCTGTATACAAGAGGAGGTCTTGTCACTGTGGAAAGATCCAAAGAACCAAAATCTACCAATTATTGCTTCAACTGCTTTTGTGCAAGGTGTGTAATTTCGTTTGCATCTTCTCAATGCTCTGCTCATAGCTGTAAAAATAGAAATAACAACTTCTACTTCTTGCCAGCTCATGCCACTAAATAATATGGTTGAAAAACTTTTTTAATTTTTTAAAGTTCCTTATGGAAAATTTGAATCAAGGACATAAATGTTTTATTGATGAGCTTCAGGAACACGGTCATTTCCTTCATCATGGATTCTTTAGCTGATAAATAGTTCCCAAGACTGTTCTATATACTTGATTTAAAAGTCTTCTTAATCACTACCACTGTTCTAACACAATAAGCATAAATTGCTCCGTAGTACCTTTGAGGGTAAAGCTACAGCATAAACTGAGAATTGCTCAGATTTTGAAAATTGAAAACAACGAAAAAAGTGAACCCGATTACCTCTTTTGAAACCTTTTCCAGCTATAGTCCTGGACAAAAATCTTTAGTAGAGAAACAAACCAAAGGGGAAAAGAAAAGAATTTCCAAAATGTGAATGTAAAATAATTAGTTCTATTTTAGTTTTCATCTACCCTATTTAATGGCTCCTGAAACATCTCTGGATATTGTAGGATTAAGCAATTATTGACAGAGACAGAGTAATTCTAAGCAATCAAGAAGGGTTAATATCTGTAGTAGTTTGAAATACAATAAAGTGATTTTGTATCTTAGTGTTTTCTTCATCGTTGTCTTCCTTTTGGGACAGAGATGTGATGATGTAGTAGGTATGTGATGCAATGTGAATGTGTTTGCACACTGCTCTGCTGCTTGATTTCAGATTGTGTTTAAGGTTTTGGTTGCATGGTTTCTTTTTTTACTGGATGAACATCTCCTTCATTTCTATGTGATTTTCTATGTCTCAACCAATAACAGTGGACGTTCTCACGGGTCTGTTTACATATTTTTAAAATTTATCCCTAATTTAATTATTTCTCAGAGTTTCTGTCATCGGTCATCTAGAGGGAGTCGGATTCTAATTCAGGCACCTAATCTCAGTTTTCTACAATAGCAGTAGATATCTAAATTCATGATAATGGCTACCCATGCTGTGATCAACAGTTAGTTCACTGATCACTTCACAGTGTCAGTCTTTTAAGTGCTCATTGATCACTAGTCCTTTCAACATGACTGTGCTGTGATACCTGATAAAGAAATGGATGAGGAATTATTTGGTGTTCTTTAAAAAGGAGATAGTTTAGAGAGATCCCAGCACAAGATGGGTTCTTCTTATGTAACTTCAGTCATCCACAAGTTTGGCACCTAGTATAAGTCATTTGGCTAGACTCCTGTAATTGACAGGGAACGACAAATACCTCTAGGGTGCCACTCATCCTATCCAAACACAGATGTCTAAGAAAGCTGGAACAACTAAGATGGGTCCCATGTGTGACTATAGAATCTTATAGTATCCTTACTTTGTCTTATTTGTTAGAGCAGCCCTAAAAAGCCCTCCTGAAAGAGCCAAAAATTTTCATGTTAATTTAGAATTAAAATTCTAATTAGATACTTTAGAATTAAAAAAAAAAGATAGATTGTTTTTCCATTCTCCAAAAGCTGAAGATTTATGGTTTATTACAAGACTCAAGAGCTGTTTAGAAAAAAAATTAATTGACTTTCTACACACATGCCTTAGTTCAGGTTCCTCATTCCTTAATTATAAAATGGGCACTCCAGAAGGAAGCCTGCTAGCACCAAACCTGAATGGAAAATTATTTTAAAAAAGTAGTATGGCTGGTAAGTCAGAGTTTTTAGTAGTTGTGTTGGATATCTGAACAAACAGAATTTTGCTCTGACAAAAGGTATTTTTTTCAGTTAAAAAGCAATCCTGGCTAAGAGGGAGGTGAAGTCCATGATAAAAAATAATGGAAAAAGTATGGTGCCTGATAGCAATGAATAAAATCAGTATTAGATAATGCAGAGAACTGATAAAGAAAACTAAAGGCATCAGTTGAAAATCTATGGCTATTAGGGCAAAAATAACAAGAAATTCTTTAAGCAGGAACAAAATGCTTGAGGTATTATAAAACCATGGATAGTAAAATTGTCAGTCCCAGTTTTTTTAGCAAATCTAAATATTCTAAGGCAGTTCCAGAAGTCTGAAGAAATAGTTGTTGCTCAACACTAACAAACAGTAAATTCACTGGCTTTGAAAACAGTTTGCTAGTTAGCCCAAATGTGACTTACAAAAAATTCTTGGATGAATTGAACTAAGATTTAAAGTATAATCGATGCCAGTCAACGCAATGTTAGGGAAAGTACTTTAGTACTTTTTTTTTTTCCCCAAATGATCCTGTGTCTTGAGATCATGAAATAATTTCATAGGCTAATTTTCCTGATGGAACACGTCTAGATATTTTACAGTTTCGTAGATGGCGTGTGCGGCTGGCAGATGTGACATGGCATCCATGGTCGCTTGGTGCCCATCTGGAGCAGCCAGCAGCCAGGTGTGATACCTGAGGTGTCTCAAATCACATAGAACATCTACATTTAGACAGATGGATTGTCCTCTGATGCCCACACTGGGTGGGATTCATGTACCTCACTAAAGATATCAAAAAATTAAGATGCCTGTGTTGGAACTACATTCCTTGTAAAGTCAGCAGAGAAAATAGGCACCTTCCAATGTGCTTTATCTGACTTAGCTGAAATGCCTGTCTTAGGGTGAGGTGAAACATCACCATAAGGTGCTGAGTTTCCCTCCATCAACTGTGGGGAAACTTAGTGAAAGTGAAATTAGATGAAAGCAACCCAATGCAGTACAAAAAGAGTATTGACAGTTTGAAAAGAGTTTGGAAAAGATCTATAGAAGCATTTCAGGGTTTGGAAAAGGTGCTTTCTAGTGTGGAACTAAAGAAGTGCAATCAATTTTGTTTGTCCAGAAAGGTTAAGAGGTTGCAACCTGTCATTACATCTGAAGAAAAAGTATTTGATAGTCGGAGGCTCTTTAATCTATGAGAAAGAAAGAAAAAAAAGACATAACATCCAACAGCTGAAAGCTTAAACTAGCACAAAATCAGTGCAGAAATTAAAGTGCACATTATTTACAATGGAGGTAGCTGTATGGAGGTAACTGTGTGACTGTTACAGCTGGTGACTGTAAAAGCTTATCTCAGGATATAGAGTCTTCTCATTGCCTTAAGTGCATATCTAGATGATACGCTACCATGCAAAGTGAAGAGATGAGCTTGGTTAAATTCCCGGTGAGATTCTGTGGCCTGGGATGCACCAAGCAACAGACCGAATACTTACGATTATTCATTCTGGCTTTGAAAACTATGAATTTCAAAACCTTTTTTCTAAGGCAGAAAAGAAGCATTGTACATTTATCAGTGTTGCTGCAAGTTCCAAAAAGGCCTGGGAGAAATAATTAACTAAGGCAAAAAGGAAGGTGAAAAATGGGGAAGGTGATAAAGAGGGAAAGGGAAGAATAATTATATACAATTTCCTCTCCCACTGCCATCCATTTGGTTAAAATCGTTTTAATTTGGTTTTGGATCAAAAATTTATATTGTGCTTTATTTCCAATTTAATTTCTGTAAGTTTTGGAAAAAAATATATTTTTATTTATTTTATATTTTTTTATTTGCGTGACACTTCCTCTTAATTTTTCTCTCTTCCCTCTTTTCCTTTCACAAAAAAGACTTGGAAAGAGAAGACCAGAAAGGGAAGGAGAGAAAGGGTATTTTAAGTTTTTTAACAGCAAATTTCCTTGGCTGGAAATTAATTGAAAAACAGATTTGCCATTTCCTTCATGGCATTGCACACAGAAAAGAAATAAAACTATACCATGACATTTTTTCAAAACTTAATGAACTTTGAAAAATGTATAAACAGTCCTTAATAAATAGAAACTCATGTCCTAGTATTTAGTGATTACGTGATTTTCGTGATACCTGTGTACTTTTATCTTTTTTCCAGTACTTAGAAAAAAGCATTACCACAGGCTTATATCTACAAAAACTTAAATTGTTTCTTTACATCTTTATACAGCAGCTGCTGCTGAAGTGCTTTTATAAGTGAGCCCATTTTATAACATAGTATCATATAGGAGCCTCTCTGCTGTTTATCTAGCTGGGAATGCAGGCGGCCTTAACCCACTTGGTATTATGCCTAGAACTTATATATATATATTTTGCTTGCTGTTTACAGCCATTTTTATTAGCGTGCCTTTTTTTTCAGTACATAGGTTTGTGGAGCAAGCAGCTGTTCATTTGTTTTGTCAGTAATGGAAAGAAGACTTGAACAGCTGATGACAGGTAATTTGGGCTGATGTTCAAGTTCTTATAATAGAACTGTGTAGAAAGCTATCACTTTATCTTACACTGTCTGTATACGTGTGACAAGACTTTCAGAACAGAAGAAGAAATTTGCACTTCACAGGGTATATAATAAAACATGAGAAAATAGACAGTGATGGTAAGAGTGACGTATAGAAAAAGTACGTACAGGAAGCCATTTCTGGTGCACAACAAGGCATTCTGCTGCTTCTACACTGCTGGAATTTTTGATAACGATTCATGACTGTTGTATGGTTTCACCTCTTCTATCAGTTTTTAGTATTTGTACAAGTCTGGAGCATGCTCAGAATATTTGCATTTCCTTATTGGAAAATAAGTAATGTCGCCTAATTGGAGTTTCAGGAATTTCTGGGCAAATTTAGCACACTTGCATTTTGTCCACTTGGAACCTCATTTCCACTTGTCATTCACTCTCTGGAGATTTCACCTTTCATGTGTTTTCTGGCAGTTCTTTGACGGCTTCTGAGTGTTTGCAGTAAGTCGGCCTCATACATTCATGGCAGCCCTCTGTTCCAGATATACTTCCATGCAGGAATTCATATTTCCATCATCCCTCAAAGGATGCTGTTCCTTTGTGGCTTCTTGGAAATGGCAGTTGTGGTAATTGCAGCTGTCCTCCTGCCTTGTTTGACCTTGAAAGCAGCTTTTGTGTATGCGTCTCTGTTCTCTGCTGCTTTTCCCTGCCACTGGCAACCCTCTTACTGCCTGTCCTAACCAGAGTTCGGGGAGTTCCCTGGTACCTGCGTTGCAGCAGTATTTGGCTCCCCACTGCCTATTTTTAATTCGTTCTGTCAGCTTTCCTACCACTACTGGCTTCAGAAGTTTATTTGCTGTAGGCAACAGAGAGTCCACATATGGAGTGCCTGGAGATGCTGTCCTGGCTGCTGCCCATGCCTTCTGTTAGTGTATGTCTCCAGTTGTTCAGTTGTTTCTTAGCTTACTCATGAAGCTGTGAAAAAGCTCTTTTTTCATAGATATCCCCATACATTTGCATTGCAGATGGAGTGTCGGTCACCACTTATGATGAGTAACTCAGTGGTTTTGCTTAGCATCGCAAAAAATTAAAACAGAAAATATGCTATGAAGAGTTCAGGTGATAGTCCAATCATCAGAAACCATATGCTTCACAAGAATGGGAATAGCTATTTGGTTCAGCCAAATGCAGAGACCATGTAGCATATTCTTTATAATTATTTAATAGGACGTAATTATGAAGTATTTGCATACACAGAAATATACTCTGTAGCTAGTCATGGCACTTGAAAACTTGCCACTTGCTTAGTAAAACAGACTCCTGATTTATACAGATTCTCATGAATTACTTATTGGTTCTCTTCTTCTCTGTGGCTTCTGCCTCCCAATTTAAGTGGTTTGGGCCTCAATGTGCTACATGGTGTGACTGAAAGGTCATTTTTCAACCTGTTGCATCCTCTGGATGTCACTGCACTTTTGCTGGTACTATGTCTCCATGCAGCAGTTGGATTAAGAATGGATCATACAGCTTAATGATCTGGCATAAGGATGTGACTCTTGGAATGCAAAATAAAGGAGAAAAGCTCAATGTAAGTTAATGGAAAACTGAGGTGATAAAATAAAGAGATACAAATAAAGGTAAGCATTAAAGGTAGGACAATGCATAAATGGCAAATAGACAAGTCAATAATTAATGAGAGTAAAAAACAATCACCTTAAAAGTACAAGTCTCATTTTTCATTCTTTGAAGCTTGCCTCATTGGCCACTGTAAATCAAGAAAGAGGTTCTTGGATATTTTGTCCTTGGTATTCTTCAGCATGCCAATCCCTATCACAGCAAGAAGAATTTGTTGATATTCAGAAAAACAACCTGAACAGTACCAATATTGAAGTTCTTACTTCTAACTATAAAGGAGTAATAAAACTATCAAGGAATATTTATTTTTGATGTACTGTTGAATTTTTATATAATCTTCAGCAAATTGCCATTTTAATTTTAAACCCATGTATGGGAACCTCCAAAATTAAACAAGTCTATGTTTCAGTCCCTGTAAATTGGACTATGCAATTAATAATCCATCCAGTGTATTATTTTTGAAGAATAGAGAGTCAGTTATATATTTTTTGTGAGCTGTATTGGGATTTAGCCACCTACCTTCCATTCACATTAATGGGACTCATGCAGATAAATTGCCCTCAACAACATAAGATTTCACCCTTCGGTCTCAAGCTAGTCATTCAATTACAACCTAAACAACCAAACATCCTGTGGTTATGAAAGACGTATGCCTGCTCATTCAGCATAAAGAGGGAAATATCAAAATAAGGTTATTTGGCAGGAAATAGAAAAAAACATTATTTTATAAACGGCAGACAGGACAGATGGAACTAGAAGTCATGCAGCTAAGAGAAGGATCAAAGATGAGCAACTCTTTCCTTGACGCAGGAAAAAGAAAGCAACAACAAAGTGTGCGTACAGTGTGTGCTCTTGACATAGCAGGGTCAGCCAGGAGCTTAGAGAGACTTTTGAGCAGGGTAAAAGGAACTAGAGCTAGGAAGAGGAAAATGCATGAGTGTCTTGAAAAGATAGAAGGAAAACAACTGTTTTTTAAGTTTCTTCTCTATAAAGTTGCCAACTCTTCGGCTTTCTTTACTGTGTATTATGAAATACATTGAATTATTTTAATGTTAAGGTGCCAGTATCATTGAGTCTGGTGATGTTTATTTTCTAAAGGAAAAAAATGGGAAATATAGTGACAAAATTTGGAGAAACATAAACCTTCAGACTAAAGAACTAAAGTTGTTTTATGTGTTTAAGAGGGTGGAGTGGAGGGAGAGGGAGAGGAACTAAAGTTGTTTTATGTGTTTAAGAGGGTGGAGTGGAGGGAGAGGGAGAGACAGGCGGAGAGGGCAAGGTAGAGATACAAAGATATTTTAATCTACATTTAAATTATTTTTTACCCAATCCTAGTTTTTTTATAACCTTTTTCAATGCTGGTTTTCTGTTTCAGTTACAGAGTCTTATTGTGTTCAGTCTTTTGCTTTTATTTAAAAAAATAAATAAATTAGTGATTCAGAAATTGTATTAGAGAACCTCACAGACTGGCAAATCAACAGGTTTTTCAAATGCTCAGCACCTGTCCAGGATACATAATCCCAGACACATGTCTGGACGCATTAACCCAAATGTTACAACGTACTGATCTATGCCTTGCACAGTGTGTGTCTGCCCTCTTTAATGTGCCGTGGTGAAATCCATTAGATGTTCCCTCCTTCTGCTTCTAGAGATCATTTTACATGAGAATGGCTGTGAAGCAAGAATCTACTAGATTCTTAAATGCGTTTTACCAGGAAATGGTGAGATCATAGAATCATCTAGGTTGGAAAGACTTTCAAGAGGATCAAGTCCAACAATCAACCTAACCTACTGAGTGCCATTACTAAACCATGTCCCTTAGTGCCATGTCCACACATCTCTTAAATACCTCCAGGGACAGGAACTCCACTGTTTCCCTGGATAGCCCATTCCAATGCTTGACCACCCTCTGCATTAAGAAGTTCTTCCTAATGTCCAATCTAAACCTCTGCTGGTACAATGTGAGGCCCTTTCCTCACATCCTATCACTTGTCACCTGAGAAAAGAGACTGACACCCTCCTTGCTGCAGCCTCCTTTCAGGTGGCTGTAGTGAGCAATGAGGTCTCTGTTCAGCCTCCTCTTCTCCAGACTGAACAACCCCAGTTCCCTCAGCCGCTCCTCACAAGTCTTGTTTTCTTGTCCCTTTTCCAGCTTCGTTGCTCTTCTCTGCACATGCTCAAGCAACTCAATGTCCTTCTTGTAGTGAGGGGCCCAAAATAGAACACAATATTCAAGGTGCTGTCTCACTAGTGCTGCTTACAAGTGGACAATCACTTCCCTAGTCCTGCCGACCACAGTATTTCTGATGCAGGCCAGGATGCCATTGGTCTTCTTGGCCACCTGGGCACACTGCTGCCTCATGTTTAGCCAGCTGTCAACCAGCACCCCCAGGTCCTTTTGTGCTGGACAACTTTCCAGCCACTCTTCTCCAAACCTATACCACTGTACAGGGTTGTTATGACCCAAGTGCTGGACCTGGTATTTAGCCTTGTTGAATGTCGCATGACTGGACTTGACCCATTGACCTATAGATGGTGGCTTTAGCCTCCAAGATTAAATTTGTTTAGAGATGGCCCCTAGAGAACTGTTTCTTCAAGATTATGCTTTAGCCAATGCTTCATAGCGACACATTTTTGGAGGGAAAGAGGACTTTTAAAACAGATTTTTGCATTTTTTTCTCAACCCAAATGCTATTCAAAAGATCAGTTAAAGCTTGAGTGCAGTTGCTTCATCTTGTTCCAGAATATCATTTTATTTTATTTTTATTTAAAGTATTTAAGCTGGTGGATAGGTAAATGATTGTAATTTGAACCTGTTTCTCACTGATCAATGTGTCTAGAAGAATAAAGGAAGAAGAGAAGGTAAGAAGAATGGATATTAAATTAAGAAATACATTTCAGTATTCCTCTTGCTATTCCATTAATGGTACCCATGAGAAGACCCATCTTACATTTCATAGCAGTTCTTTTTGGTGTATCTGGAATTTTACTTGTATTTTTACTGTCTGTGGGCTTGAAGCACAAATTATATATTCATTGATAGCAATGCATTTTACAGCATAAAGCTTGCTTCCTTCTGCCAATGCTCCTTTCAGATGACTCATGGATTCTTCAGGTAAAATAATAATTATCTCCAAAGAATTAAAAAAAAAAAAGTATACTGGCTGTCACTGCTTTATCAAAATGTTGGATAACAGGATAAGTACAAATGAACATTTTTAGTTTCTTTCTGGCTTGCTAATTTGTAGCTAAGACTACATTTCTGTCATTTTCATCTCCTATGGCTCAAGAATTCTGACATTTGTGCCTGCCTCCGGCGTTACCCCCCAGACTCAACCAAGCAGTTCCTATGCCAAAGTGAATATAATAAGAATACAAATTAACAACTACAAAGCTATTCAAGAACACTTGGTCTTTGGAAGAAAAGCACTTGTCACATAGTCCCATTGTTGCTGACAGAACAGGAAGGATTTCCATTGCCATCATTAGCAGTTGGATCAAATTCAAGTGAGGGTTTAGCAGAATGGTGGGGAAAAAGTGCTCTGGTCCCTCCACACGTCACATTATGCAGGAGCCCCCTCTCCCCAAGCATGGTGCAGTATCACGGCTATGCAACCTTCCTCTCTCAGGACAATTTCACAACAGGGCTGTTTCCAAGGATCTGTATGTGTATCTGCATCGTTATCTGTGGGAGAGCTTTGAAAATCCAAAAAAACACGAAGTTCTACCCAGTCTGTTTCAGATACTTCACAGTTTTGTGGGTGTTTGTACCAAGGTGGTATGACTCCTAGTTAGCAATGAAGTAGATATGTGCTAAGATTTATAACCAGACTGGAATCCAAATTACACACTGCTGTTGTGGAATTCAGCACCAGTACTGTGGCCTAGGCTGGTATCATATGGCAATTTGCTATTATGGAAATTACATCAGACTGGTGATAATGTTAAAAGTCTGCTCATACATTCAACTTATGTGGGAATTTCTTTGTTCCCCAAACCAAGAATGTGCAGAGGAAGAAGAGTAAGCTGAGTCTGCTTAACACCTTTCACTAACACTGAACATCATGCTGTGTGGGTGACAGTCAATGTAAAAGAAGAGCTTGAAAGCAGGTTTTAATAAATTTAGTTATCACTTTTCTAACTTTGTTTTATGACTTTTTGCCCAGCTGCAATAGGTAGAACATAATCTGGAAATGCTGCAATATAAAATTTTTCACTGATGCTTTAGCGGTGGAAGATGGACCTTACCCAAAGCTGTGTGTAGGGAGCTGTGAAATGTGGCACTCGAATCTCTCAAAGAAACAGTTTCCTTCACTGAATGTGGATGCTGAAAATCAATTATATGTAGATTGGCTATGAGAGAGACAAGCTGTTCTGTTGATTTAGGCATGACCTGTGTGGTGATGCTTCATCTCCCACTGAACTAAATATTCTTTCAAATGACATATTAATGGGAGGGCATCCAAAATACTTGCTAGGCAAATGAATGTGTAATAGCCAGATGGTTTATTTGGATTTTCAGTAATCCTCAGAGGATCAGAAAAGGGTTTTATTTAGAATTCAGAAAGTTATGGCATGCAGTTACCTGTGTTGAAGTATCTTGAAATACAGTACGTTATAATTGCAGATCTGTTCTTTTCTTATTCTGCCACATTTGTAAAATGCTGTGAAAAATGACAGCCAACTTTTCATGGGGAGGTAGAAGTACAGGTGGGGGATGTTTAAGAAATAGGGTTGTAAAGGGAGTGGTGAAGCAAATTACTCAGAAATCCTTTTGTCACCCTTATGGCTGCTTCCATCACCCTTCTGCTATTCTTAGAACTATTCAAATCTTTCATTCCACATTAGATTCCTTCTATTCAAAATTTAGCATAAAGACCGTAACACATGTCTCAGAAGGTGGAATAAAACTTACCCATAGGACCCTACCTACATTACTCTTTTTAATAGATAAAATATATTTGGGGATGCCTTCTCTTTACTTGAACATATTGCACTAAGACAGGAGCTTCTAATACAATACCATACAGGCTTGCTGTTCATACTTTTAGCTCTGTATGTGTCTGGTCAAAAGTCCTCAGCATATGCACACTCTCTGCAGCTGGGAGAGTGAGCCACAGGTATTACATTTGTATAAAGTCTGGCTTTTCTCCACATGGTTCCATAAGATACAGATATACTTTTTTTCCTGCATGAGCAGGAATGGGTCCCTTCGATGCTGCTGTATATTCTGCATGGAGGGAAAGAGGAAATAGAGTTTCGTTGAATGTTGGGATATGTCTGGAACACATTTCTTCTGAGGAAAATTGGACTGTTTCTGAAGCATTTCAGAAATTCATGTCTTCTGTAGACCAATAGCTCTGCGCCTGTGTCTTCCAGCAATAGTGGCAGCAATAATGGACCAAAATGATTCCTGTACAGTTAGGGAATCAGCAAAACACTTACAAAACTAATGTGTAACTTGAGCAAAATGTATAGTATAAATTCTGGAGAAAAATAAAGCCTCTCTAAGGCTGCTTGTCACGTCATTTGTCCCAGTTTTTACAAATTCTGGGGAAAACCCTGCCCTACAGAACTGAAGTTCTACCACTGGGAGTACACAGCAGGATCACACGTACTCTGCTTGCTGCTTAGGAAATCAGTCTCGAGTGATTCAGAAAATAGCCATTCATGCAGCTAGGGTCCATCTAGAGCCTAGTTTGTTAAGTGAACTTATCTGATTTTATTGAGTTCTACTGAAACTGATTTGCAGTCATGTAAGGGCATGGCAGTAAGAGTACACTGAATTCAGTAATTTTTCACAATGACAGACAACTGGATAGTCTAAGGAGAAGACAGATCATAAGATTTTCCTCCTGCTGACTTGTAAGTCCTAGACACTGCAGTATAAATCTTGGCTTCTACCCTTTTGGTTTCATGCACATGACTTAGCTCTTAGAGGCAGACTTCTTGCCAGATATCCAGATATTCTTGGAACATAGGAGCTATCTGCTTGCTCAGGAGAGGTGTCTGAGGACTGGAAGAGAGCCAACATCACGCCAGTCTTCAAAAAGGGCAAGAAGGAGGACCCAGGCAACTACAGGCCAGTCAGCCTCACTTCCATCCCTGGAAAGGTGATGGAACAGCTCATCCTGGAGGTCATCTCCAAGCATATGGAGGATAAGAAGGTGATCAGAAATAGTCAGCATGGATTCACCAAGGGGAAGTCATGTTTGACCAATCTACTATCCTTCTATGATGAGATGATGACGTGGGTAGATGAGGGGAGAGCGGTGGATGTGGTCTACCTTGACTTCAGTAAGGCTTTTTACACCGTCTCCCATAACATCCTCATAAACAAGCTCAGGGAGTGCGGCCTAGATGAGTGGATGGTGAGGTGGATTGGCAATTGGCTTGACGACAATGCTCAGAGAGTTGTGCTTAGCAGTGTGGAATCGAGTTGGAGGCCTGTAGTTAGCGGTGTCCCCCAGGGGTCAGTACTGGGTCCAGTGTTGTTTAACCT
>VXAL01001481.1:0-32126 GCA_013399475.1 Chauna torquata | reverse complement strand
GAGTTCAGAGGAGGGCTACTAAGATGATTAGAGGACTGGAGCACCTGTCGTTTGAGGACAGGCTGAAGGAGCTGGGCCTGTTTAGCCTGGAGAAGAGAAGACTGAAGGGAGACCTCATTAATGTATATAAGCATCTGAGGGGAGGGTGTCAAGAGGATGGAGCCGGTCTCTTCTCAGTTGTGCCCAGCGACAGGACGAGAGGCAATGGGCACAAACTGAAACACAGGAGGTTCCGGCTCAACATGAGGCGGCACTTCTTTACTGTGAGGGTGACGGAGCACTGGAACAGGCTGCCCAGAGAGGTTGTGGAGTCTCCTTCTCTGGAGATATTCAAAGCCTGCCTGGATGCCATCCTGCGCAAAGTGCTCCAGGTGATCCTGCTCGGCAGGGGGGTTGGACTAGATGATCTTCAGAGGTCCCTTCCAACCCTGCCCATTCTGTGATTCTGTGATTCTCCCAAAGGCTGGGATAACTCAGTTTCCCTAGCTTTTGTAATTGAAGGGCAAATCCTTTCATGACTGACTAGGCAGAGGAAGAGCTACAGGCCTGTGCTTGGAAGCACTCGAGTTCTGCATCCGAGTCTCACAGAGATGCCAAGTGGCAGCCCCGAGATGCCTTCCTTGCTAGCAGACCCTGTGGGTTGGCTCTGGCATCCCAGTGCTTGATAACTCTCCCAGGTGTGAACCACATCTGGGGGGCTAACTCTCCTCCTTGGTGTCCACAGTGACATCTGGAGGTTTCAGCTGACGCCAGGACATCCTTACCCATCTATGGACACCTCACTTTAATCTGGGACTGTACTGAGCCTCACCATGTAGACCCTCTGCTGAATGCCTACCATGTAGCAGGAGACCATCCATCATTAGTTATGTCTCGTGACATATTTTCCTCATTTCCTACACAGTCTCCTGGACTACTCCAGTGTGTAATCAATGTCGTCCAGAATGCCAGCAGCATGTGCAAGCATCTCTGTGAACCAGGGCATAAAAAAGTCTACCAATCCTTGAATTCAGAAGGTAGTCTTTCCACCATTTGTCACTTACCACTCACTCAGTTTCATTGTGAGCCATGTCTTTGCATGAAATATGAGCCATAGCTATACGCCAGATGTCAGTGGAAAAGTAGATTATCCCTGCTTCAGCATCCCTTATTGTGATTCAATTTTCGTACATGATAGGCACTACTGTTCAACAAGCAGCCCTGTCACTGGTCAGCATTTGATTTAAACAAACATTTTCAGACCATAAACTGGAGAGGTGCTTGATCAAACAATTGATCGGTGGCTAGATGAAACTAGTAATACAAACATGCTATAAGCTAGGAGTAACACCAGGAAAGCAGATGTAGGTTTAAAGCCAATGATTTTGATTTGCATGAGTACATAAAGAAGGATATTTCTGAAAGTAATAGAGATTAAAGGTGCTGAGAGAACATAAAAGCATTTTTTTAAACAAAAAGGACTGTGTAGGGGAAGAGGAGGGGGGATCATTTTTACTAGTTTAATCTGGGAGTAAGAAATATATTGCTTGGCTTGTCAGCATTTGATCTCAAAATTCATTTTAAGAATTCGGGAACAAAATCTCAGATGAACCAGTGCAGCGTCCGCTTAAGTGGGGAGTTGTTTTTCCAATCGTTTTAACAGGCAATATGCAATATAAGTGTGAGTCTCCAGAGGTCAATGGAATTTGCTGTAGTTATCAGGAGAAAATAGACTTCATGGTGAGTAGAGAAAACAGAATTCTTTTAATATTCACAATTTTATTTTAATGTTTGATAAAGGATTCTATGTACACATGAGTGTATGCACATGTGCACACACATACACAAAGAGATATTAGTAATATGCTTCAAACAAAAATATTTCCTGCACATAATGACTTTGCAGTATATTTAGGAAAGCTACAAAAGTCCAGCAGAAGACAGCAAAAAGAGAGGAGAAAATATGGCTTCTTGTAAATTAAAGTAATGTTAATTGTAGGATCTTTTATTTCACACCAGGAAAACGACATGGTATATAGAAAATCTACTGTCAGCCTGAGAAATGGTGTCAGTTCCTGATGTCACTGAAGCCTGTGACAAAGCTCCTGCATGAAACCAGAATTACATCCATTATGTTTTTCACATGACAAAGTACACCAACAGCAAAATAAGCTTTCAGAGACCTAATCCCTCTTCTTTTGATTATCACTACTTAATCTGCCTTATTGTAGTGAAATCTTAAAACAATGTGTTACCTTTAATTTCAAGAGGAAAAAGTTGTACGTGCTTCTTGAGAATAAATCTGTTCTCATGTGCAATACACTTGGTGGAGATGCTGAAGGGAAAAAGTTTCCCCTGAAGCCCAGCCCAGCATTAAATAGAGGTTCCTTAGAACATCCAGCAAGCCTATTTTCAGAAAGTTTTATAAACATATTCTATTCTTCATAAATCCTATAAAAATATACAACACTTTTTTTTCCTTATATTTATACTGAAGTCTTTCAAATAAAATAGTTACAAATAAAGGTTTATTATGTGACCAACTTTGTTGGTTCCTTCGCAAAAAGTACCCTAGAGACAAATGTCAAGAACCAGACTTCAGTAGGGAAGAGAGGTTATTATTGTTTGGAAAATGCAATTTGGTCAATACTGTTAAAAAGTAAGTGTGTATCTAAATTTAATTCTCAGCATAATTGGAATACTACAGATTTCCCCAGGAACACTGGTCCCTCACCTGATGCGATCTGAAGCAGTGGTCAAATACTCTATGAAATTCTCAGCTGGTTTAAGTAGATGTAATGACCCTGACTTCAACAGATAGCTGGCAGAGAGGAGAATTTAGTCTGCTAGCTTTTTCAAAGCAACCATTTTATTTATTCTTCAGCTCTGAGCATTTATGTTCCAGCTGGTCTCAAAAATCACATAACTGGAAGTTGTAAAGACATGCTGGGGAAAAGAAGTGGCAGGAAAATTGGCAGAAAAAGAGATGCTGAAAACTTGAAGCAGAAGCTATGGCAACCTGAAGCAGTTGGAGGAAATGCACAGGATTTTCACCATTGACACCTGGAAGACGAGGCTTTCACCTCAACAGTGCAGGGAAAGGTTGAGAGAAATGATTCTCCCCTCGATTTGTCACATGTAAGTAAGACTGCAACCCAGACTACATCCACAAGTGCACTTTGGATTATCCCAGTACAAGAAAGACATTGACAAACTGGAGAGAGTCAAACAGAGGACACCAAGCTGGTCAGGAGCACAAGGTGTATGAAGAGAGGCTGAGGGAGATGGGTTTGTTCAACCTGCAGAGAAGACTCTGGGGTATCCTCAGAGGTGCGTGGTGATATGAGAAACAAAAGTCAAAAGCTGGAGCATAGGACTTTTGGATTAGATATGAGGAATATTTCTTCACTGCAGGAGTTGTCAAAAACTGGAAAAGAGGTTGTTGATGCGCTCTAGAAATATTCAAACCTCAGCTGGGCAAAGCCCTGCAACCTGCTGGTCTTCCTTCAGTGGCCAGTTAGACTGGATGACCTCCAGAGGTCTCTCCCAACCTGAATTATTCTGTGATTCTATGATACCATTCAGTTTACTTAAATTATTCTCTTTGTTTTCAAAGAGAAGTGACAGTTTCAGAAATGGATCCAGCTGTTGATTATATGCTTCAGGGGGCAATGTTAATGGAGAAGCTGCAGTCCTTTTAGCCCCCTGGTAAACCTAGGCCTCAGTTTTTATTGTTTTCTACCTTCAGCTATGGTGTATCATTGCTGAGCTCATAAAGCAGCTGCTGTGAGTGGTGTGAAAAGTAATTGCTGCATATACTTCATACGGCTTGTAAAGTGATTTGGAAATTACTGTAGAGAAGTGAGCTGCTACTTTTTTATCAGTATAGAAAAACTCAAGATGGCAGATCACTAGATAAACTATATATATGTATGCATATATAATTATACATATATAAGAGCAGATGTGTTTATATATATATATATATGTGCATATATACGCCTTGGTGCTACTCTGATCCAAGGATCTGGATCCCTACTGTTGAGATGATTCATGCTACCTTAGAATCTGGCCTTAAAATCTGGCTCATTTTTTTCAAGAACTAATGTTAGTGCTGCAGTGAGTAAGGTGGAGCTCCAGATGACATGCCTTGCAGTTAAGATGGGTGCAATAGAAAACCAGACAGGAACTTGAAAGAGAAATTCACAAATATCAAGAAAACCCAACCAACAACCGTAAGATATCCCCTAAAATATTTGTGTCTGAACAAGTGAAAAAGGGAAGCATGATATAAGCTTAGCAGATAAACGAAGTCATGTTGCAGGAAGAATACAAGTTGGTACATAAACAGTGCAAGAAGCAGCCTTTGCCATCCTAAATTCAAACTCGGTATGTGGGATTGATTCTTTTCTTCCAAGAACATGCTGAGAGTCCTTCCTATGTCCTGCTTGCCTCAGCTTCTATTTTTTTTCCCTACTTTTCAGATAATAATGTCCATATATCTCACAGGGTGGGCGTAGACTTCTATTAATTAAACTTTCAAGAACTTTGAAGAGGAAAAAGAGAAAGTATTATTATCAGGGATTATTTAAACCACATTTCTGTGAGGTTGAAATACAGTCCAACTGAGAACTACATACCAAAGCCTTAGTAAAAATAGTCAACCAGTGGGTTTTCAGCCAGTATGATGTCAAATTAAAATTATACTTTGCAACAGTAAATTCCATGCTGATAAATCCATGTGGATTAAACATAGGAAGCTGAAAGAATAAACACCTATTTTTTCTCACCCAGATCATTTTCCTTCCTGTTAGGATTTTATTTTCAAAAAAGCAAACCTGAGATCTGTATGTGGAGATGTAAACAACTACACAGGGAAAAAAGTAAGTACTTAGCAGCAGTGAAGTTTGTCCAAGGATTACCACAGTGAATAAAACCAACTTCCCTTTTAAAAGCTGAGTGTACTATTTTGGGAATGTGACCCCTTTTCATGAATAAATGACGTGGTGACATTTACAGATAAAGCAAGATTTAACTGCTATGAAAGGAGATGACAAATGTCAGGATGTCAGTAATGATCTGTGAACATAATGGTCTCTCACCAGAGCACTGAGTAGATATATAATGTAACTGTCGCCTGCTAATACTGCCGTGGAAGAAGAAAAGCAAAGCAATACGAGGAAGATCAAAAACCTCTCTGGAACCAACCTTAAAGTCTGATTGATAGGCATTGGCACAACTTAGCTAATAAATTATACTGCTAATGACTTAAAGTTTTTACCTTGTGCACATTACTATCAAACACTATGAAATTCCTGTATAACTTACAACTATATTGTGTCAGAGGATGAAGTGCTGGCCATCAAAATGGGCCTTCTGACAGTTTCTTTACTCCTGCTATACTGCCGGGGCTCGGCCGTTGTGAAGGTCTCGCTGGAGCTAGAGGGATTTACAGCAATCAGAATCTGGTTCGTGGAGCCCAGGTTAGTGCCGAGCAGGACTGTCCTTTGGCATGAGCCGACTGTGGGAAAGACCTATTAGACCAGTTAAACATGGCAGGGTTGTCCTCTTCAGGTGTTCTCAAGTGTTATGTCTCTCAGTTTTTCACTCCCTCGCAGACCCTGTGTAGGCCCAGCCTTGTGATTGCTGTCAAATTCATCTTGACGACTTCTTTGGGAAGCCTAGAAATATGGTAGGGAAAAAAAGCTTGGTATTATTTATGCAGTTGTCTTCTGAAGTTGTCTCAGTCAACTGCCTCCCGCCCCCAGGCCCCAAACCAAATCCCCATTCATCTCACATATTGAATGCTTTCTCCAGCTGACAGTTAAATTGATTCCCGTTTGCTATTTAAAGTGAGGAGAGTGTCTGGAAGTCTGAAGGTCTAAAAATCCAGAGGCCTAAGCACAGTGCGGTGTGGAGGGCAGGGAGTTTCTTCGCATCAGCTCCCCAGCCTCCTGGCAGGTTCACAGCTCTCAGCTGCGCGACGGATTTTGCTTTCTTCGTGCGTTGCTCCGACAGTTAGTCGACCTTTTCTCTGAATAGGTTAGCCTGCCACAGGGCTTATGTTACCCAGAAGACCAAAGATGTTTTCAGAGAGATAGTGAAACTGCGATTGAAAGCCAAACATAGTGAAACACTGGTACAATAAACCAGGAAGTATTTGGCTGGTAGTTTGTTTATGAGAAGAAATAAGAGGGATAAAACATTAAAATATCGTGGTTAAAACATTAATACAAGAAAAATGCCAGGTTCTGGAACACAGTGAAGAAGATGCTGAACGCTGAATGAATATATTTTTAAGGAATATTCCAAGCGAAAGCTGCTGTTAATAGTGCACAAGTGCATCTGTAACACTACTTGTATATATAAAGCAATCACAATATATTTCAGGGAAATCCGCATTACAAAAGAAACTCATCCCAATCTACTGTATCTTTTGATCTGCACTTTACAGTCATTCATCTATAACAATGGACCATGGAGGTGGCATTTCTGACATGACAGCCAGCACTGCAGCAATCATGTACTGACATCTAGCAAGGATTCATCTCGATTAACATTATCCATCTAAAAGTTAGATGTCTTCTCTAAGCGAATTCTTTTAAGCTTCCTGTAAAGTCAATGGAGAGATGCAGGCAGTGCGGAGGGCAATCGACCCTATACTGAGATAAGTACTGTAAGATAAATTGTGCCTATTTCTTGCTATTCACTGTAGAAGGGTCCCAACTATCCAGAATAGATGCCTGCATCTGAGGTGGCTATACTTAGGTGAGACGTGTGGGAGGGGGAAGGAGTAAAGAAGTGCTGTTCTAATTTCCATTGAATCAGCTGATCCAAAGGGTCAATTGCTGTAACACAACCTTGTTACTGAGCAGCATTAAACTGTTAAACGTGATTAGGGATTTCTAGTGAGGAGTTCTTCAACCACAGTATCTTGCACAGACACAAGGAAGTGAATACTAACGAAAAGAAATACATTTTCTAAAATAGCAAATACATAATTAAAGAGTGCACAAAAGAAGGACTGAGAACAAAGCACTTTGGGTAGTATGAGAGCATTAAGCTAATTAATCAACATATATGTGGGTCCCTTTTTAAAGGATATTCAGTTAAATAGAAGTGACAGATAGTTCTAATATTGAATCTTGAGACAGTCATTGTGGAACTTTCCTTCTCTCTGACAAAACAGACACACCATTTGGAGAAGCAATACAATCATTCTGGTAGTAACTGGGGAAGAGCCAATATCAATGCTCTCAGGCTGTAAGACAAAATGGATTCTCGTTTTTATCAGTCTGGCATTCCTGCTGATCCAGTGGGGATAGTTGGGTCTATTTGTGTTGGTATGAAAGTCCCAGTGAGAAAAGATTATCTGTTAAGGCCAGTTTTGTGATATCAAGCAGTAATTCTAGGGTCTGTATATTCTATGATTTTAGTCCACAAAGCCTCTTCTTGAAAATGTTAAAAGGTAGTTTCTGCATGGACTAACCAGGATCTGATTACCACTTAGGTCTAACTTTTCACCCATCCATCTTGATTCAGGGATTTCTAATCTTGAATGCTTCTAACTTTGTTAGATGTGTATTCTAGTGTTAGTGGACCATTCACACAAACTATTTGGGATTTTTCAGCGTAGTTTGTTTTGCTTGATTTACTGTAATATTTAATGAACTCCTACCATTGGGTGAATTTCTAGGTTGCAGCTATTGGAATACTATTTAGATCTGTTGGGGTGAGAAGCCCATTACAAAATGTGCTAACAGTTCTACTGTTAACAGAAAACCTAGGAGAGAATTTTACTTTTTTTTTTTTTTCAAAACACTGAGTGTTTGTCTCTGCTTTTAATGCCCTTTATACCCATCAGCTGAGAGAAGGACATTAGTGGTTATCTCAGTCCTAACGCTTACTAACAAAGAGTGACAACTGCTGACACAACAACCTGCCTTGAATTATTTTTGGGTAGGGGGTGGAATGGGTTGGCTTAACACAAACATATAATTTCAGTAAACCACCATTTTCAGAAAACCACATTGTTTCAAATTTCCTTTGCTGACAGAGAGATGCATTTTTTTCCCCAGACCTCTCTTAAAAAAACATACAGAGGACTGAATAGGAAAACAGTGCTGAAAGGAGAATTACAATATGTACTCAATGTCAGTCAAGATCTTCCATTTTAATTTTTATTCTGAGTTCTACTCAAGTATAAATATGTATACAAATTCTTATCCTTAATTAACTGTAGAGCTTACAGAAAGCATTTATTGCTATCCATTTCTTTCCTATCACTCCCCTTATCTCCCCTGATAAGAGCTGCATGTTGAGTAGACACACTATAACCCCGTAATTTGAAGCTACTACTATAGCATCAATTCTTCTGGATGATACCACACCTTGCCAGTCAAAAATGATTTGAACTTAAATTGTCAGTTAAAGATGTTCTTCAGTTTTATTGTCCTGAACTTGCAGGCAGTCTATTGGATGAAGTGAATTACTTTGTTGCTGAAAAAGCTTGTAATTTTGTGTGAAGGACACAATCAGAATACACAATCTTTTTTCCCCTTTGCATTTCCCAACCTGCTCTGCTCCTTTGGTGCCCGAGCATATTACAAAATTGCTGACATATAAGCTGATCAATCAAACCCTTTGCAGTTCTGTAAATGATCAAGCTTAACTGTCTATGCAGCTGTTATTTGATGGTGCTCCATCTGGAAAATAAAATGCAAACATCAAAAGAAGTTCAGCTAGGTTTATAGTTCAGAGGGTTCTTTTTTTTTTTTTTTTTGGTAGCTTGTCTGTTATATAAACAGAGTCTCTTAGGTCAAATTAGAAGAAGGCAGACTTTTGTCCTTTCAGAAATCTTTGGCAAGATGACAATCACCTCCCAAAACAGGGTTGGTGTATCCCACCTAAGCTGTGTGTTGGTGCTGTGCTGATACTCTGCACAATAGTGTGCATAGTCTCCCAGAAAAACATGGGATATGTACAGATTGTACAGGAGCTAGGGAAAGCTTGGACAGCCGTATGGTTTTAAAAGGATGGATCTTTTCAGAAATGGATCCATTATCTTCTCCTCTATTCTCCCCAACTCTCTAGAGAGCTTTAATTCCATGGCATGTATGGGCTGGGCTGGTTGCCTTTAAAACTGCTGTTATTGATCTGCTGCATCTGTACTATAGGGAACTGTGTGTATATTAGATTAGTCTCAACTCAGAAAAAAAAAATATATATACCAATGTTCATGAAGTGTTTCCCTTTTTCATACCTGTTCCTGAATTTAAATTATAGCCTTCCCCATAGTTTTATGAATTCAGCTAAACTGTTGATACAACTTGACCTGAACACATTAAGCAAATGTACCAAACTGAAGAAGGAACACAATGTGCATGAATGGTTTGGTATTTATCTAGAGGTGAATATGTGCCTCTATCCCTTGCCACAGATAGAGAGAGCTGGGCACAGAATATTGATGATGGTCTGGTAGACTGCAGGAAGTCACTAGCCGGGGCTGGAGAGAGACAGCAAATCTCCTGCACTTCATGCTCTGATTGGTCATTCCCAAAAGGCGTAACAGCCAACTTGAACAGATCAACAAAGTTCTCATTAGCCAAATTCTGAACTAACCTTTCCACATGCTGACTGTAGAGAGGGCAAAAGAGTAATCATAGTGGAAAAGTTGTCCTTAACACTCTAAAAAGAAACTATCAGTCAATAAGCATTGTTGACCAGCCACAAAACTGGATGAAGGAAATTAAATATATCATTGGATCAAATGCCTTCTCTTCCTGGACAGAACACAGAGGTTAAATGTTGTAGATATAGGTACGAATACTTTATGTGGAGTGATGGACATACTACCAGTTGGTCCTGGTCAGTTAAAATGTTTTCTGGGGTGGTGTGGAGAAGAAGGTTTTCTCAAAGGACTGTAAGGGAAATGAAGTGCTCTATACCACTGCGAGTTTTATATCCCTCAGACTATGTGGAAAATTCAGCCAGAAAACACTGGCAGAAAAAAGAAAATAATAACAAGAACAACAAAACAATGTTATGTGCTATACGAGTTGCAATGTGTTTAAGAGAGATCTTTTTATATTCTTTCTCTTTGAGATGTGCTTTTGCTGTGCATTTTATATGCTGCTTAGTTAAAGACTGCAATGTCAAGATACAGAAATGTACAGCAAATTTTAAGCCTTTTAACCAAAGCCACAATATGCATCTAGCAAAATACATCCTTTTTTTTTTTTTTCCTTGGCAGAAATTAGAACTGCTGCATTTAGAAGCACATCCCATTTCTATCAAATATACACCGTTTCCCCTGCAGCTCTTTTTATGTTAGTCAATATCTTTTAATGTTATCTGATGGTTTCCTAGGAGATGCCCTAAATGGCCAAACTCACTAGTTTGATGCTAGTGTTGGATAATATCTATATGCACTAAACATCTGTTTTGTTCACTGAAGTCTGCTCTGCCCTTTTTTCCACTGGTCATTATGTTCCCCCTGTGGGTTTCTAATGGCTGCTAATGAGGTAAGAAAAATGCTCCATGTACACTTCCGTCTTCTCCAATGGTGTGTGATCAGAAGTCTGTGCTCTTTTTTAGAAGGAATTACTTCAAAATCATTGTTAGTATTTCTTTGTACAGTAGTTTGAATGCAAATTTTACACTTAAGGACTAAAGTGCCTTTTAAAAATCTGTAAGAAGCAGTTAGAAAGAGAAAGATCACCACATTACGGGGTAGAGAGTTCTATTTGTGGAAGGGTGGGCTCAATATTGATTCATGTTTTTCAGATGGTACAGTACAGGTTGCATCATTAATAGAAGATTAAGATGCCAACTGGGGAATTTTTACCTTCTGTTTCTGAGTCTTTCACCATAGGAAATCACCCGGATATGGTTAGAGGTTGATTTTACATAACATGATGAGCAGACAGTGTTCCTCAAATTTAACAGAGCCTGCTGTTACTGTGGCAAGAGGGACTGACAACTTGCGTAGTATCCATACAAAACTATAGTTTCTAATCCGTCAGAATCACTTCCCTTTGGAAAGCCCGATTTCATTAGCATGTTTTTTTGTCGGATATGATTGTATCTCTTAGCAGCTTTCCTTTTACAGCTGTCACAAAAGCCAATCAGATTATACCAAGGGCAGGAAATAAATAAGTCTTTTTACTGTAAATTAATTTAGGCAAGAATAAATCGCATACGGCTAGATTTAGTTCCTGCTTTATGAAGTGTGAAATTTTAGCGAGGTAACAGATGAGGGCTCTAAGAGCAGGTATTGGCATAAATATGGTTACAAACGATATTTCTTCTGGCACTCTTGTGGTGGGTATAATACATACAACCTATGTCTCATAAATGGCAAAGCAAGCTTTCAGCTAAGCCAACAATGTAGGCAAAACTGATGTATAACCTTCTTGGAGAGAGAGGCCAAATTAAGCTTTTGTCACGTTCTATCTGTGCTGCACTGCTCTGAGGTAATTCTAAGCCACACACTGAAAATTCACTTATGTTCATTTTTCTTCATACTTGATCTTCTGCACTATTTGAATTAACAGTGTAGGCTCCACTGCCATACACTGCCTGAGATTTCTTAGGGCTTGCTGTGCTGTACTACCATGGAGTCTCCAGGCTGAAGCTTGCCTCTGTTCATCTCTTGCTTTTGGCATGAACATGTAAGATAGGAAGGAGGCAGGTGCTTTATGGCCACCTGTTTATCTCCTTGATTTGGCTGTGCTTGATTCAGCTCTCTGTTATGCTTCGGAAATTTGTAGGGAAAAAAGTATCTGATTCTCGTTAAATGTATTTTACTCTCGAGAGTGAGGCAAAGAGCAATCCCCCAAAAGGGTTGTCCCGTTTGGCTGCTAAGGCTGAAAAAATGATATTTTCAGAAGTCATTAGTACACAGAATGATGTGATGAGCATCATAAGAAGGAGGCTACTTAGAGTGTTAGCTGGCCAACCCATCTCTGCCTGGGCTGTTTGCAATAAGGGACAGCATGAGTTGATAGCAAAGCTCATCAGTGAAACTGTTGCTTTACTTTTCAGTCACCATACCCCATCAGGAGAGCAGGGAAAGCTGTGATTTTATTTGGTAGCGAGTCTTTCTGTACAGGTACAGAGAACCCTTCCAGAAAAAGTCAGTGCCCACCTGTGGTGCTGTATGATTACTTTGGTGAAGAATTTCCTTTACTTTGGAATCTTGCTCAGTTTTCACTTCTGGAGAATGTATTACTTGTTACGAATAGGTAGTAAGCAGTATGTAGATCAGTCACTGTTTCCTTTACAATAATATTACCCGAGCAGTTACAATGTGAGTCCCACTGTCTTTTCGTTGCACTCTGAAATAAAGGTGAAGGGCTCCATAGTAATTATTTCATGTAAACAAAGTGTCTTTCCCTTCTAAAAGGTTATCGGTCTTCCAGCTTCTAATTTTGGAGTCTCTGCATCTCTAAAGGCTCATTAACTATGCCTACTATCTTGATTTTTTTAGCGTTAAGAGATTCTTCTGTTTTATTAAAACTCTTCCATTTCTTTGTCTATCTATAACAGGCTAGCTGTTTTTCCTCTCTTCATTTTTTTTACTAGTTCCATCTGGGCATTTAAAAACAGTAATTCTATGTCTTTTCATGTGCTCCAGATCTTCTTCAATGCCAGTCTCTAACTGACAGTATTTGATCTGTTTTGTGATTACCCTTCATCTGTTGCTGGCTCTTTTCCTGTATGCTGGTAACTGCTTTGATCACCTCTTGGCCAGAATCTGTGGCTTCTCATAATTCCTTCTGGAAAGATTCTTTGTCTTCGTTTAATTACTTTTTACCATTACCTGGCTAGCATCCATTGTCTGTTGTCTGGTTTTAATTTTTGCCACTGTGGAAGCTAATAGGACTCTTCTGCATTGGGACATTTAGGAAAGTCAATCCAAATTAAATGCTAAAGATCACAATTCAGCTGCATTAAATCCCTGTGTAGATAGCCCTGTTAGAAGTAAGGAAGACCTTAATTTTGCTTAATTTAATACATACTAGAAATGAATTAAGCTAAGTTAAATTTAACTTCAGTTTTGAACAAAGTAGTCTGTACAATGATTGTGAAATTTAACTAATCTATTTTAGTTTCATACTTTTTATTATTCTGTTTTCCTTTTCCTGAGTTTCCTGTAGACAGACCTGGGCTTTCTTTTCTGTAGGAAATATCATTTCCTAACAGCCTAATTTTTGTTCTGCTTTTCTTGATGTTTGATTATCACTCCTCTGCTCTGATGGTAACTTCAATAATTTCTGAGCGGTAAGGAAGATTTACAGAACATAGTTTTTCTTACTACTTTATTAAGTTAAATTATAATGTTATAGATCAACATTAAGTTCAGAGTCAGCTTATAATGGATGCAGTAAACACACAGGATAGAATTCATCTCACATAATCTTACTGGGCAAAAGGCAGACAGATGGAGTGTACCTTCAGCAAGTTTGCAGATAATCAAAACTGAGGGGACTGTTTGATACACCAGATGGTGATGCTGCCATTCAGAGAGACCTTGACAGGCTGGAGAAATGGGCAGAGAGGAATCTTATGAAGTTCAGCAAAGGGTAATGAAAAGCTCTGTATCTGGGGGGATTAACCTCATGCGCCAGTACACGCTGGGGGCTGACTGGCTGGGAAGCAGCTTGCTGAGAAAGACCTTGAGGCCCTAGAGGATAGCAAGATGACCATGAGCCAGCAGTGCACCTTCATAGCAAAAAAGGCCAAATGTGTCCTGGGCTACATTAGACAAAATATTGCTAGCAGGTTGAGAGAGGTGATCCTTCTCCTCTCTCAGCACTGGTGAGGCCATACCTTGAGTAGTGTGTCCAGTTCTGGGCACCCCAGAGCCCAAAAGAGACGTGAACATCCTGCAGCATGTCCAGCACAGGGTCGCAAAGATTCTTAAGGGACTGGAGCATCTTTTGTATGAGGAAAGGCTGAGAGAGCTGGCACTGTTTAGCTTGGAGAAGACTCAGGGGAGACCTTATCAATGTGTGTAAATACCTGATGGAAGGGAATGAAGAAGAGGGAGCCAGACTCTTTTCAGTTAGTGCCCAGTGACATGACAGGAGGAAATGGACACATAATAAAACAGGTGGAATTCCATCTGAACACAAGAAAACACTTCTGGATTGTGAGTGTGGTCAAGCAATGCAACAGGTTGCTCAGAGAAGTTGTGGAGTCTTTGTCCTTAGAGAGTCAAAACTCAGGTGGACACAGTGCTGGGCAACTTGCTCTTGCCAATCCCGCTTGAGCAGTGGAGTTGGACTAGGTGATTTCAAGAGATCCCTTCCAACCTAAATGATAATGTGATACAAGCTAAACTTTTTTATGCTCCTGATATAGGAAGATAAATTCCTCTATAGATATGAGTCTCAATAAAGTGATGTTTTCCTCTGCCTACACAGAAAGCTTTTTTTTTTTTTTTTTAAAGGAAAAGAAATGTTGAGTCTCATAACCTTTTGCAGTCAAGATTAGATGAAGCGAAGTTATCAAGAATGTATCCATCTATCCATACATTTTAGTCATAGGATTATCCTGTCCTTGAGATTATTATCTACACAGAGAAGATACAGTTATAACACACATCCAGGTCAAGTCATGCACACAGGGTCACAGTGTGTCACTTCCAGATTTGTCTCATGTGCTCAGGCTGCACCCCTGCAGTCTAAAATTTCCTGCTTTTTAATTCATCCTTCCTGAGATAACCCAAGCCTTTAAAAGAGAAGCAAATTTCTGTAGTGATAGCCTGGCACTGCAACAGGACACCAGAGAAGCAGATGTATATGGTGTGTGAAAGGTGTATGGTGTGAAAGGTTCACTTCGTCACAGAGAACTTCTTGTTGTTGTGTATTACAATGTCCCAAATACAGGACTCTACCCACAACCTTGGGTAGGTGCCCACAACCTTGTTCCCAGCTGTACCTGTGGGCTGCTGATCTGAAGTTAATGATCCTATGGGTAGGCACATTTAAAAGGTATGATGACTTTTAAAACTAGCATGCATCCAGCAGCTCCTAGTGAAGATAATGAAAAAGAATTATCTTCAAAATTATTGTAATATTTATTATTTTAAGAGGAGGAGGAGAGACAAGGATGTGACAGCTTCTGTAATGCAAAAAAGATGAACTCTTGCAACTCTAACTATCCTTTTGCTGTCTATTAAAATTGTTCCCAGTAAGCCTGTCTCAGCAGCAGACAAGTGAACACTCCCATGTAAATCCTCTCCTGTCTGATAGGTAGGCATTTGCAAGCCAAAAAAGAATCCTCCTCCTTACTTCTCAAAAGTATGCTCTGCCTTTCAGATAATACGTACTTTCCCAACCTCGTCAGGTGAGGCAGTGCTTGAAAGCTTTTTAGCACTTACCCTTTTGTATAACTAGTTATCTCTGTAGGAGAGTTTGCAGCAGTCTTTAACCCCTTTGTATTCTCCATATATCTCAGAGATGCCTTATTCAAGCTAATAAATTCTGCTAAGTCTCTCCTTTTTCCGCAACATTAGTCTCCTATCAACTAGTAATGAGCCTTGGTAGGTTCCTTGTGAGGATCTGAGCAACCACATTAATTCCTTAAAACATCTTTAACAATAGTGATCCTATTAGCAGAGAATTTAGGAATGTCTGGTACATACATTTAGCCCTAGTGTTTGGTGGCCTATGTTTATTGTGCCCTGAAATAGCTAAAGTCCTAGAAAGTTGCTGCTAAACTATCTCTGGATGCTGTCTTATATAGTAAACTGGAGCTGTGCTGCTGAAATTGTTCTTTTTCATGATCATTTCCTGAGCTGAATGATTTTTCTTGTGAAATTAATGTCCTTAAATACAAAGTTTATATAGGTTTCTGCATGCTTTAGAACACATGAAATGACAGCTAGTTCTTTAATGTGGCAGTTTTTCACCTAAAACATACCAGCATACCAGGCAACATACAGCCAACACTCACACTGCTAGTCTTGGGTACATGATTTCCCTCCACTATGGATTGTGTGGGAGCTCACTTTCATTTTAGAAGTGTAGAAAAAATGTGTGCCTTTGGAGTTTTTTTAAGACAGTTCTTGTTGCTTAAGCTTAAGTATCTAAATTAGTTGTCCAAAATCCTACTTATCTAACAGTCTACTGACAGCCAACCTACAGCAGTAGGATGGGAAGTGTGGGGAAAGGACTAAATCCTACTNCCCCCCCCCCCCCCCCGAAATCTTGTATTTTAAGAACATTTCAGACAAAGTTTGGCTTCTTACTAGGCTCACTTTCACATTCTTATCAATTAAAAAATCAAACCAGTGAAAAAATAAACGGGGAATCAAAGCTGAAAGTAGATCAGGTCCTGCTGGAGAAAGAGAGAGGATTGCAGTCTTGCAGAAGACAACTATGCATTCTAGACATTTTTCTGTGCATGCCTCTGACATTGCAATCTGCACTCAATTTACTTCTGCTGACCTCTGCATTGCTAAAAGGAGAGATGACGCCCATCAATTCAACCCACTCATTTCTGTTTCTTTTCAGAATCATCTCTTCAGTGAATTATTTCCTTCTGCTACAGCAGCTCTTTCAGACTGTCATGGTTTTGGTTTTGTTGAGCTTTTATTTTTTTTCATCTCGTTTCCTGGGCCCATTGTTTTATGCCATTTTTATCGTTGCTTTGTTCCCTTGCGGTATGCATTAAAACCTGCAGTGCATTTAGCATACTTAGTTACACTCATTCTGCCCTTTCACTTTTTAAAAAGCCAGTTTTTGTGAACTTATGAAAAAAAAAGAAAAAGAAGAAAAAGAAAACCAGCTACCCCAAACTTGGAAGTGCCATACTTTACAATTTCCTCCATTTCATCTGAATGTGTTGAAGCATGATAGCACTAAGGAAACCAGTATACAAACAGACCTCATGTCACCATTATGTATTGTTTGCAATGAATCGGTTTTGTCATAAAAGAAAGCAAGTTTTCATTGCAGCTTGAACTAGCTTCAATATCATGAAAGCCTCTATGAGTTTTCTCTAAAACCATCATCTGAACTGAAATCATCTTCAAAAGCTCCAAAAGGATCATTGGCTGGGAGAGACTATATACAAGGGTTTATCAGTTTGTATGAAACCAGTTTTTAATCTATATTAGAATAATACTTCCAAGTTGCGTGTATTACCAGAAGAAGAAATGATTCAAAGGCCATTACCGAGACTGTGACATGAATAGAGAGCCTAGTACAATAATTATTTAATTATGACAAAAGAATGGCAATAAGCTATCTTTTCTCCGAAATGAGGACATGAAAACAAGCAAGCCATGGCTGGCAAGTGTAAGTGACACAACTTAGGTCTTCCGAAGGGACTTGACTGAAGAGGGCTGGCACAAAACATCTGTCCCAGTGTGATTAGAGAGGTTGGGTCCTTCTGTTTTGTGTGTGGAGCTAAACACTCATTGCACTGGCTTGCTGGTTTGGCCTTCAGAAGGTACTGATCATTTGTTCTCTTTAGACACAAGACATTTGAAACATTTTTTAATTGATTGCCTAAAATGATTGTTCATTTCTTTAAACAAAAGGCATCTGAAGGGGTTTTTAATTGACTGCCCAACATCATAGTTCATTTTTGAAAACTGAGCTTCACTTTTTTGCTTGGTCCATTTGAATTTTCTTGAAGTGAGTAACTTTGATGAGCAAAATTGAGGCCCCTTTACAATAATTGCAGTCCTATTGAGCAAATGATGTCTGGTATAAACTTACACGGTAAAAGGACTAACAAGTAAAAAACCAAACCAAACCAAAACTAACACTGAATACTGCTTTCCAGCAACTTCTCTTTTAAATCACCCCTATGTGGAAACAAATGGTGGTAGTTCTAGGGAAATCGGAGCAATAATAGATATGTTATATTTAAACCAATTTTTCCCACGTTGGTTTCTGAAATTTTAACCTGCATTTTAGATATTGCATCTCAGAATAGGTAGATGTAGATGTTCTGTGCTAGAAAATAAGACTGTTTTGTGTCAGCTTTCTAGGGATGGAAACGATTACAGTTAATGAGCTGGGCTATTGTTTATTATTAAACTGCACTTTTCCCACAATATGGCCATCTTAGTTACCAGGTTGTGAGCCCTTCTCCATGAGAAAATTCGGTAGTCTCCCTAGGAATACATGACCTGGACATAAAGTTAGTATAATTATGATGCAAATATGAATATGCCCTTTTACAGAGATGTTCTGGAGTTTTCACATAGGAAAGAGTGTGCATGTGGAGTAGGAATGCATCTGGATTCATTTTCTGTGGTTATTCATGTCTCTCAGTAACACAATATTTAACTTTAGCCAGGAGATGGCTTTAAATACTGTCTTGGTATGATCTCATATGAAATGGTCCTTAGCCATTGAAGAAAGAACAGCAAAAGCTATTGCTAATTTTGTTTACAATTAATTGTGCTGCATGGATTTGTTAATGTGACACAGATAGGGGTCAACTAAATAGATTTGTCTTGGGTTAATAGAAGTTTTCCATCTCTTCTATTTCTGGTGCTTAAAATATTCCTTACTAACCTTAAGTTCATGAATCAGTGCATAAAATCCTCACGACCAGCCAGTCATCCTTTAACCAAGGCTGCCAACGTCGTTTGTATTCATCTGCTGTCAAACTCTCCTTACTGGTAGGAGGCCTGTGAAATGCTTGGAAACAATTTTATGAATAAAAGTATTTCAAGTGCTAAAACTCATTTTGTATAAATTAAAACAATGTCTTTTGGACTTTTCATAAAACACTATATGTTCTACTCATCCCCGGAGTGGATTTCTTTTACTGTTATTACTGTGATGACACATAATTAAGTCGGATTACATTTTTATAGAGAGAGGAGAATAGCTAAGACACAGTTTTAAATTATTCATCAATAAGTTTCACAAAAAAAAAAGTGAAAGATAAGAATTTAAAATGTACTCTGTTTTTTTTTTTTTTTTTCCCCTAAAACTAGATAATTTTATAATGGTATGTTGAACAAATAAGTCTCTCTCTTCTCCCCCAAGAGAGAACAACAGACTTCATTTAACGCCACATGTGTTATTGTGCTTATCTGCTGATTACCATATTACTTTGATTTGTATGGTAGATTGTAAACTCTTGTAGGATTATGGAAAGATTTCTTTCCCCAGGCTGAAGCTGTGAGATTTTCAACATCATGAAGCCAGAGATGAGTAGGAAAGAAGCAGATTGGTTATTATATCTCTATGTATTTTTTACCCACTGGTTCATCTCATTTTTATCACTGCAGAGTCAGCATGAAAGCTGACTAAGTTAATACACCTCCACAACATTGTCACACCACTAAGTTTTAATGCCTCTCCATATCCTCAATATGCTTAGTGAAAATATGAATTGCTGAAATAGGGTAGCTGTAAGGAAGGGCAGGAGTAGATGTCAATATGCTGTGATTCAAATTTTAAAGTAGTTAAAATACTCCTTTTGATTTCAAATTGATATTATATGATGACAGAAAGGGCTGATTTTCTAAACATCAGGGCTTCATTATGTATGACTCTTCCTGATTTTGGATTGGTTGATCCAACTGCAAGACAATTTACTTGGCATATTAAGTTAAGAATTTCCTTGTAGAAAATACAAGAAGAACCAGTAAAAAAAGAAGGAAGTTTAGAGCAGAAAAAGGGAAAATAACTATCCTATAAAGCTAAAATTCTGAAACTGGACCTGGAATCCTGAATGAGTTCTTGTCAGCTCTGTCCAAGGTTAACTGAAGTTATCAAGGAAAGCATAATGGTAGGTGAAAAGATGGGAAGTAAAGTGTAGGGGCAGCTTTGCAGTTTTCACTTTGCAAAGAGATTGTCAGTACAGACAAAGAGGGGTTCTTGTTGGGATCTGTACAGTTCATCACATTTATAAACTATTTGGAATAGCAGATGGATGATGAGGTGACTGAGTTTGCTGATAGTATGGAATTCTTCAAGGTGATGTACTAGAACTGACAGCAAAAGTGTAAATAGATCGTGTGATTTTGAGTGATTGGAGATAAAATGAGACACAAAATTCAGTGGTGATAAATGAAAAGTAACAGATGCAAGGAAGCACAATCCTAACAATTTTTACACTGCCATGGGGTTCATAAGTGAGGTATTGCAGCTTTGGAAAGACATCATAGAGTTGCGGTTAGCTCTTTGAAAATTGCTCAGTGAAAGCTGAAGATATTAGGAACAACAAAGAAAGCATCAAAAACAGAACAGTAGACATCATTTTTCCTCTGTATAAAGCCAGGATTGCCTTGTGTCCTGAATACTGTAGGCAGTTTTGGCCCCCCTTTTTCCAATAGAAAAATTACTGAAACAGAGAAGGGCAACAAAGATGAGGTAAGAAGAGGTTTTTGTATGAAGAGCATTAGGCTAGGATTATGGATCTTTGCGTAGAAAAAAATGATGGAGGGACAAAATTATAGAGTATATAAAATAATAAATAGCAAAGAAGATGAACTGCTGTGTTTACTCTTGACCATGTTTGAAGAACTAGGGGCCATCTGATGAAATTGTCGTACTACTAGTCTAAAGTAAATGTAAGGAAGCACTTTTCTCACACAGAATGTTTTAGCTCTGGAACTTGCTGTCAGAAGGTTTTTTTAGTGCCCAAAGAATAAATTAGATTTTGAAAAGATTAGGAAAGTTAGCTAGAAGAAAAGACCATCAATGGTTATCCTCTACAATATTAAGTTTTTGTTTTGTTTTCTTTTGTTTTGTTTTTTTTTTTTGATTCATATACAGGAGGAATATTTCTTATGCTTCTTCTTTAAACAACCATAAACAGTGACTTCCACAGTACTAGAGCTTGTTTGCTGAGTCTGATCTATCTTAGCTTTATCCTCTATGACATTTCCAATGTTACAGAGCTGAACCCAACCCAGTCCACAGAAGGTCTACTGTGACATTCACAGGGAATTCTCATGAAAGAAAAAAAATGACTCATGATCTACCTAATTTAAAATAGGAAGGGAAATGACTTTATTATTTATGAATCAATCAGAGGATAAACACTGGGGAAGGACAAATGACTTATCATAAAGGACAGCGGAGATGTGTTCTGGGATGTCTTGAAATTAAGCTTTGTATGGGATCACTTGTGCCAGATTTACATCCAAGCACTGCCTCTGATCTAGTGTTAAAGCCATCTGGAAGCATGGAAGAATTCAGCCCTGAGAATCTATTTGCCTTTCTCCTTCTATATCTGCTGTTAATTATTGGCAATTGAAATATTTGTGGAGATATTTTAGAATTAGATGAGAACAATGATGCCAGTTAGGAACAGATCAGTACAGTCCCTTATCTGGTTGGTTGGATGGAGATATATGTTACTTAAAAGAGCTTTCACTCCACCCACCAGTGAGAAACAGAGCAGTGAGGCTGCTAGCTGCTTGTTAAGTTGTAGCAAGTGGGAAGATTGAAAATAATTTTAAATAGCTTCCCTTCTCCCTCTTCACATGGGGATAACTGTGGAACCATTGGAACAACAAGAAAGGTTTTTTCTTGTCTTGGAAAGTGTAAAGGTACCCAAAGATATCAGACATGAAATAGAGGAATGTTGCCAAAACACTGTACAAATTCTTGAAATGAAAAGTTGGAGAGGTGTTTAAAGATGCAGCTGAGGGAGGTGAGGGCTTGAGAGAGGCATAGGGATTATTTTTCTGGCATTTTGACCTCAGCCTGAATCCTGCAGGCAACATCGAGTTGTCTTCTCTTAGGACTGAGCCTGTAATACACACGTGAGACAAGCTGGCATGCCTCGGGGTGGTGTGGAGCGCTGACCTGCTCCCCAAGGACTGCCGGAGCTACTATGCAGAAGTTCAGACTTTTAATGGACTACTGATTTTCCTGTGTTACTGCCAGCATGCTTAAGCACTCTGGATATTCTGGCTGCAAGTTAAGATGTCTGTTAATGTAAGTAAGGTCTCTGTCCAAGTATTCCTTACCCCACAGGGTTAAAAGAATGCATGTATCAACATTTGAGGTGTTCTGGTGCCATGGTAGAAGAGTCATGTCAAATATGGAACCATGTAAAGTGTAAAATATGTTAGACATATAAAGCTAAGTCAAGCTGAAACATACAAATGCAAATTATGATCTGAACTCTCTCCCAGAAGCAAGAGCTTTGGGTCAGGTGTTACTGTTCAAGACTGTGTCCAAGTGAGTGACTGTGCCTTTTTATAGCACAAGCCTTGTTACACTTTGATTTCTTCATCTGTCCTGGTCTGAATTATGCTACTTTTGTTGATATGAATTCACAGCCACTAGCCAATGACCATAAAAGCCTTTCTACACCACATATTGACTTGAAAGATTTAGGTCCCCAGAATAAAAGGATGACACTTTATACAGTCAGCCAGACCAGACCCTTGATTTTACATTGCTGTTTTCTCTCTGAGTTTCAGAAGACCTTTTAATATTTCAGAACCATGCCAGTGCTTTTATAAACTTTCCAAAGGGTGAACAGTAGTAGTTGTATTCCAGCTGCTGCTGAATCTGCTGTGTTTGCTCAGCCCTGAAATGATCTTTTAAGATGTGAAAATAAAATGTTTCACTAGTACTGAGCCATAAACACAAAACTGACCAGGGATGTTATCCACCCAACAAAAAACTACCTCTTATGTATTAGAATAATTTTTTTCCAGCTTTCTGCATGGAGACCTGATTCTGATTTAACTTTTTTTTTTTTTTTTTTTTTTTTTTTTAAGCAGAGCAGATAAAATAATATTCATAAAATTACTTTTAAAGGTTTTGAGAAAATAATGGGTATTACTTTGCCCTTAACCACACTAGGAATCTATTGCAAAGACTTACAGGAAACAAAGACAATCTTTTTCTCATACAAAGCAAGCAAGTCTTATTTACTTGTTACAGAAATATTCCTCTGAATGATCTAAGTATTTTGACGCTAGTCACAGAGCTGGTTAAATCTAAGATTGCAAGCTGATCTTCTGATTACTTTTGTACATTTTTCCTCATTTTACATTATTTATTTGAATGTGTGAAAAACATGTACTTGTATGTATGCTGTAGATACTTTCATATTTTCTTCATAATGCAAACAAACAAGGTATCAGTGCAGGGGGCTCTCGAATTAAAGTCCTTAAACACATGTTCAATGCTAACAGAACTCAATAACAGCAATATGAGCTCTTAGCAGAAATCATACAATTCTAAGAATATTTTTTTCACTCTCTTTCCCCTTACCAAGCAATTGGGGCGGGGGGCGGGGGGTGGGGGGAAGCCACACCACAGCTAAACAAAACTGGTAACAGCAGACATGGAGAAGGCTGAGGTACTCAACAAGTTCTTTGCCTCAGTCTTCACTGGCAGTCAGGATTCCCACGTCTCTTGAATCCCAGAACCTCTAGGCAGGGGCTGGGGGAGCGAAGTCCCTCCCACTGTAAGTGAAGAGCAGGTTTGAGAACACCTGATGAAATTGGACACCTACAAGTCTATGGGGCCTGATGACATGCATCCCAGGGTCCTGAGGGAACTGACTGATGTAGTTGCCAAGCCACTCTCCATCGTATCTGAAAAGTCATGGCAGTCAGACAAAGTCCCTGGTGACTGGAAAAAGGGAAACATCACTCCCATTTTTAAAAAGGGTAGAAAGGAAGACCCGGGGAACTACAGACCAGTGAGCCTCACCTCTATGCCTGGCAAGATCATGGAGCAGATCCTCCTGGAAGCAATGTTAAGGCACATGCAAGACAAGAGGTGATCCAGGACAGCCAGCATGGCTTTACCAAGGGCAAATCATGCCTGGGCAATCTGGTGGCCTTCTATGATGGCGTGACTTCATCAGTCTACAAGGGAAGACTGACTGATGTCATCTACCTGGACTTCTGTCCCACATGACATCCTGATCTCCAAATTGGAGAGAGATGGATTTGAAGGGTGAACTATTTGGTGGATAAGGAATTGGCTGGATGGCTGCAGCCAGAAAGTTGTGGTCAATGGCTCTACGTCTGGGTGGAGGCCGGTGATGAGTGGTGTCCCTCAGGGGTCCATATTGGGACTGGTGCTGTTTAATAGCTTTATCAATGACATAGACAGTGGGATCGAGAGCACCCTCAGCAAGTTTGCAGATGACACCAAGCTGAACGGTGTGGTTGATACAACAGAAGGGAGGGATGCCATCCAAAGGGACCTGGCAAGCTTGAGAAGAGGGCCCATGTGAACCTAATGAGGTTCAGCAAGTCCAAGTGCAAGGTGCTGCACCTGGGTCAAGGCAATCCCAGGCATGAATGCAGGCTGGGAGAAGAACTCATTGAGAGCAGCCCTGTGGAGAAAGGCTTGGGGGTTCTGGTGGATGAAAATCTCTGCATGAGCCAGCAGTTTGCGCTCGCAGCCCAGAAGGCCAACTGCATCCTGGGCTGCATCAACAGAAGCGTGGCCAGCAGATGGAAGGAGGTGATTGTCCCCCTCTACTCTGCCCTCGTGAGGCCCCACTTGGAGTCCTGCAACCAGGTGTGGGGCCCCCAGCACAAGAAAGATGTGGACCTGTTAGAGTGGATCCAGAGGAGGGCCGTGAAGATGCTCAGAGGGCTGGAGCACCTCTCCTATGAGGAAAGGCTCAGAGAGCTGGGGATGTTCAGCCTGAAGAAGAGAATGCTCTGGGGAGACCTCATTGTGGCTTTTCATTACTTAAAGGGGTCTTATATAATAGATGGTGAGTGACTTTTCGCATGGGCAGATAGTGATAGGATAAAGGGGAATGTTTTTAAACTAGAAGACGGGAGATTTAGGGTAGAAGAAAATTCTTTACTCAGAGGGTGGTAAGGCATTGGAAGAGGTTGCCCAGAGAAGCTGTGGCTGCCCCATCCCTGGAAGTGTTCAAGACCAGGTTGGATGGAGCCCTGAGCAACCTGATCTAGTGGGTGGCATCCCTGCCCATGGCAGGGGGGTTGGAAGTAGATGATCTTTGTGGTCCCTTCCAACCCAAGCCATTCTATGATATGATTCTATGAAAACCTTGTTTTATGTACTAAATTCCCAACTCAAACAACTATTGACCAAATATCAGACTCTAATAGGGAAGATTTTCAAATACCACTAAGGTTGTCTTTGCTGGTTATGTCATCCTCTCTCCCTGTCCTCTGGGTTTCTCTCTAGGCAGAACTTAAAATCTGAATTTTAAAATTCTACATCAGAGCCCAAAGTTGAGCCACAGGTGAACTAGAACAAGGAGTGAGGGCAGGCTCAGCTGGGTAGATCAACTTGTACTTGGCATCATTGGGAACTGTTTGTCAAAGTGAAAAAGAGCAAGATTTAGAAGGTGGAATGGATCAAAATGAAGACTGTAAGCAGGGACAAGGGTAGCGATTGTGGTGATAGACTGGGAGGAATGAGGGTATTTGAGGTTCATGTGAGAGGGAGTTGGGAGAAAGTAAATGAGAATAATTGAAAGAAATATCTCTAGGCGTGTCGATAAAGAAAGGGATACTCAGGATGGGAAGATTATGGATCTCCAGGATCCTAAAGGCTTTGGGACAGGAAGGCTTGAAAGAGTAGGAATCATGTGGTGGTTGCAGAACAGCTAGGTGTGAAGAAGTTAATGTTACACTTCAATCAGCAATAAGGAAGATAGTGTAACAGCCCTTAATACCTAGTGACCAATTACCTCCTGTATACACTCACATGACTGTGCTTGGGTACCTCTTCTGTTCACCTCTCCAATGGAACAGCATGCACAGCAACACAGGCTTTACAGTTAAGTAGGTACTATCCTTTAGGCTGATTAAGGTGTCTTCTATACTTTTGAAATACATAGTGCTCAAGGTTCAAGGCTGGATACTGTCCACACTGTCAAATTCTCTCACAATTTGAAAAAATGTAGACACGTGAAAATTACTTTGGCCAAAGTCACTAAACATTTTAAAATCCTGAATAGCATGGATGGTTGAAATCTAGTGCCCAAGGCCAAGCCCTGCTGCTGGTTAATATATTAATATAGCTGTAGACGATAGAAAACTTATATCTTTAATTTTTATCAGAAATCCACAGTCTACCAGGACTTTAATGTTGTCTGAATGTTCTTAGTTTAGATGAAAAGATGTTCTTCTGAAAGCGTTGGCAATGTCTCTAAAAATCTGTCTTACTTCTAATATCCCTATCACTTATTTTGTATTGAGTGGGTATAAATCCTATTCTGGGTTCCACAGCAAGCTTATAGGTCAAAAGTGTGTTTAAAATGTGCTGAAGTGTGAACAGGTCCTATCCTTCCTTCTGTCAACATTTAAGAAGTTGCTCAGGTCTTGACTTCTGTGGGAGTACTGAAAGAATCATCCTGAATAGCTCTTCTCTTATCAAAGGTCTCCCCTCGTAGGCAAATGGCACCATAATCCAAGAGAAATGTGTGACAGACAAGGTATTTCTGTGGGAATTATCTGAGTCTTCAGAGAGTGAGTAGCAATTCTAAATATTGTGTATAGTAGCTTAATTTGTTACTGGAACTACTTCTGTGCCAGAGAAAGCAAACTTTTTTTTTTTTTCCCTCTCCAGAACTTTCTGGAATTAGCATATGTTTACTTTGAATGATAGAAAAGTTTCATATCTGCAGATACAGAAAGAAATTCTGTCTGATAAATCAAGAAAGAACAGCATTATTAGGTGTGGCTTTATTTGTATGCTTGCTGGGAAGATTGTATTGCAGGTTTGATAGCTGTTTTTTACTGCTAGAGGCAAAGCTGGTAGAGTGGTGCATGTATGGTTTTGATGTTATTCATATTTCATTTGATGATAGTTACTTCACCTGTTCCTTTTAATGACCAGTTCATGCTGGGAACCCACGCAAGCAAGCAGTCTTAAAAGGCTTTGGAAAAACACAGAAGGCATCAATACTTACTGATTTTTTTCATGTGACTGTTCTCCAGTGTCTTAAAAGGTCTTCTTCTCATTTCCCTACACTCCCATGTCCAAATGCAATCACACAGAATAGGGCTGGAAGCAGTCATAGTCTTATCCTATAACATCAGCTCAGCAGTTGCCAAGTACAAATTAGGCAGGGATAGACACTAAAGAAATTCTGTTTCACTTCCCTGGTAATATCAGTCTGTGAGAGGTGTACTCCTATGACCAAATCATACTTGGGTAGCTGTTCAGCATTGCCTTCCCTTTGTATTTTGAGTTGTCATCTACGTCTGATCACTGCTGCATCACAAAAATGGGCAACATTAGATGAGATGATTTACTAATGGCCTAAGATATTTTTTTAATTGCTAAGATGCTGCTGTATGTGGATAAGATGTGATAGGACTTGGCTGCGGGGAAGGTCCGTTACTGTTACTAGAGATTCCATGCAAAGTCCGTGATCAGGAATGTTCATTGAAATGTGTGTCACAGCTACTACTTCCAAAGTGCAAGAAACTGCAACTGGTAGAGGATATACACAACCCAAACAGCTGAATGTCTCTTCCTATACAAACAACAAACCTGAGTGGCTTCTGCTTTTACCAAGAACAGCACTGGGAGTGCATAGGTGGCAGCTACATCTGGAGGACCACAAACAGGCTTTCCCAGTAGCTGTATCTGTTGTCAGTGGAAAAATCTGTTTTAGCAATCTGGTTGTCTTGGTCAGACAGAGGCTCTAATGAGACCTATTTCATTATGAAGAGGGTTAAATTTTCACTTAGTATCAGTGGGGTGCTGGTTTTATGTTCTTAGATTATTATTTTAAAAGTATTTGAATATCTGCAGATGATGATGAGTGCAAGGGTGGGTTTTAAAGAGCCCTTGCAGATGCCTTAGTCTTCCAAAATCCTTTTTGAAGAGTACTATGTGAAGTTCATCCCTGGATTTTCAAGCCTGTCTTCTGTATTTTGTTACCTATCATTGTCCGTAGATACTCCCAATGATTTTGAATATGCCAGTAGGAGACAACTACTTGACAAAACCAGAGAAGAAAAATCTTTGAAGGAAAAGCTCTGTCCCAACTGTTTCTCTGTTATAAAGAAATCTCTTATATAAACTTCATGGTGAAACTCTTGGAAATCCTACTGAGAGACTGGAAATCATCTCCTAATGGAGCTTACAAAAGAACAGATACTACAGGGATTTTATTTTCTCATGATGAATAAGAGGTGAGGAATCCTAAAACACCGGTAGTACATTTTCTAGCAGATGCAGTAAAAGAGAGGCAGTTACCAGAAAGTCTTATGATTCTGCTCTATATTCGATCTTTTATTAGCCTATAACACTCAGGACAGCATGTTAATTAGTGCTTGGTCTCAGAGGGTACTGGTTAAACCTAAAAACCTACAGGAAGCTGTTATATTTAGATGCATTGATAGCTTCTGTAAAAAGGAAAAAAAAAAAAAAATCCCCAAAATACAGATGAACATTATCACATGTTTTCTTAGAGATTTGTCGGCAAAGTTAGCTTTCATGCTAGCCAGCTGGGGTCTTGGGTTTCTATATGAAAAGAATAGCTCAGCTATGTCTTGAGGCTAATACTGAAAAGGTCATGAGATTCTTTTTCATGAAAGGAATGAAAGTAAGCTGAAAAGTACAGGAAAACATAATGTTCATGATAAATGATAGAACTGATTTAGTTCTGTGCATTTCTCTGTGTATAGAAAATGACATTGAAATACATTTGTATTTAGATTTAGGGAGCAACTTACTTTCTGCCTGTTCACCAGTTTATTATTTATTTCTAATCCTTATTATTTTAAAATGCCATAGCACCCAAAATATGCTAGACCATTTCTAAACACAATCACATAATGGATTTTTTCTATGATGAGCAAAGCAGTCATTTGAAGTTCATTCACTGAGACCCTTTGGCCTTTAGAGCATTTAGTGAAGGGTTTGTTTTGTTTATTTTACAGTTCAGTGGAATGGAAAACAATTTTTCTTAAGCATTACTGGAGGCCATCAAACAGCGAGAAGGAATAATTTGTCTGCTGCTGCATGTTCAGCAGAATTTAAAGGTATCTATAAAAAAAAGCAGGTGTAGTGATAAACCTAGATTTCGCCCCCTTTTTGAAAAAGTGTAATTATACTCATCAGACATAATGATCTGTTATTTTCCCCATCCTGCTATTGCTCAGAGTGTAATGAGAAAAGTTTGCCAATGCTGGGTGGGTTTGATTATTCCCTGTTTCTTCCTGTTTTTTCTTACCAAAAAGAAAAGAAAAAACCACACTCACAAAATAAAATAAAAACAAATTAAATTGTTTACTTATTCACGAAGTGTGATTTGGATGTGCAGTTCATACATGGAAATAAAGTAATTGAAAATATACTTTTCTCTGCCTGTTGCCATAGAACTATTTAGATTCAGCTTTTGATTACTTGGAGAGGCAATAGGAGGTCCTGTTTTTCATTCCTTGCTTTTGTGTTTTTCAAAAACTAATTTTCATAAGACATTACAAATATTATTAAGTGGAGGCAGGAAACAGATAAGTAAAACTGCTTTGAACAATAATGAGGCAAACTGAGAAATCAAGTGATTGATGATACAGTCATTAATTCATGCAAGTTGAAAACCTGGAGCCTAAACTCCTGTTGAAGTCAACAGCAAAAGTTTACTTGCACAGCAGCTGAGAGTCACTGCTTCTTCTTAAGAAGACACTATGGTAAAGTTATTCTGACTTTACAACCATGTAGCCACAAGCTGCATCTAAATTCAAGTTGCATTAAAAGTAACAGTCTTCAGAAGCTCTTTGTAGAGCTGAACTCTTCTCTGTCCCTGATAAAATGCAAGGAAGTAAAAGGTATTTGACCCTTAAGGAGCTTTGGAAAAGGATTCTGGAAAACATCCAAGCTCATTTTCAAGTTGAGTTTGGCACATAAGCAACACAGTCCCACTGAATATTGGTAGGACTTGATATTCAGGTGTCCCTTTTAGATACTTAAAATGTTAATGTCTGTCCTCAGCAGAATGACTCAGACAAAGTGAAGTAGGATCTAAGACCCATTTACCAGCTAATAATATGCAGACATCAAAGAAGGGCAGCTTGGTGCTGAATGCTCAGACACACCAAGATCCTGACAAGCTGAACAGCCTTCATTCTTTGGAAAGCAGTGACATTCTTCTTCATTATGTTAGGCATAAGAGAGAATACTTGCTCTGAAGGCAAACCAGTGGATTGAAGCCCACTTCACTCTTTTCCCAGAAGGGTATCCTAACCATGCCAGTGTGGAATAAGTCTGCTGGGACTGCCTGCTGTGTTTACCCCTTCCTAACTTCTTGTCAGAACTGGAAGGCTTCACAGTCAAACTTCCTCTTTTTTGCTGTCCTCAGCCTCAGGACTCTTCCTTTTCTGCCTAATCATAAGTACAGCTCCCCCGAGCACATTTTACAAACTGTACCCCACAGGCTTTTATTACCCACTCTAAAATTCCCAGTGAATTTTCAGTGAGTTGGGTGTTAGAAAGGATCTGTGTTTTGACCCAGGTTGCATTCAAAACCTCTTACCTACTAACCTGCTTTATAATTCATGACACTTGCCAGCAGTCTAGGGTAATGCTGATCTTGATTCTAACACTTGATAGGCTCCACTGACAAAGCCACTACAGTGTGACCAGGACAAGAATTTATTTCACTTTATTTTTTTAAGATAAAGGCCAATATGAAGGTTGCTACTATCAATGTTATGTTTTAGATGACATTGGCAATTTTTTGATTAGCAACAGTCAGTTTTGTCTGGTGGAAGATTTCAAGGCATGGATAGAAATGTAATCAATATTCAGTTTCTCTTAATAGTTAAATGCCTTCAACATGTATTTGCAACACTGAAAAAAGAAAAACCCAAAACACCCTGTTCATTTCTGCTATAATACACGTAGTGTTTTTCCATTTGTTTATTTTCTTGTTGAAGGCAGGTGCTTTTAACAATGCATAAAGTGACATTTCCAGGCTCTGGAACTCATTCCCTACAGCATTAACTGTCTGTGACTATTCAAAGGTGACTTTGTATAGGCTGAGGTTAGCTTTCTGCTACTCTCTAGCCTAATATTTTCTATTTAATGCCATCATTTTCTTTCCCTTGGATTCTTATTTTCTATTTTAAGCTGTTATAATGCCTTTTATTTTCTCTTTTCTGAGCTTGGACTGGAGTTAACTAGAGTTTTCTGGTGCTTCTAGAGCTTTTTAAGAGATCAGTTAGACACCTGGACTTTGTATTGGAAGGTCATTCTCAGTGAGATTAATCTAGCCTTATTTAAGGCATCTATAATGGAATAGTCAAACTTCAAATTGCCGCTGTAGAGTCTCTCCATAGTTAGTGAGAGACATAAGTATCTCCAAAGGGCAATTCATGTGACCTGTTGCATGCATCTATCTCTGGATGAAAACAGTTGTCTTCTGGAGGTGCCAATTTCACTCTATGGACAACGTAGAATTATGCTGCTAACTTTGGAACCAATACCAGGGCAGATGAATTTCACTCAGTGTGTCCAGGATATAAAACATTTTTTTTATTGTGCATCTGAAAAATTTGACTTTAACACATTTGGTATTTGTGCATATTTTTATTGCCTTTGTGAGATTCTTTTGCAAGTGAAGGCTAAAGTGAGTACTCAGCTGGGCTTCCTGCTTCCTTGGAAAGTCAAAACTACTATTTTTAAGTATGTATTTGAAGAAATGAAAAGTCAAGATGAATGATACCATGTTACATCTTAAGTTAGAAGACATTATCAAAGCCATGATTTTTAGTAGACATCCAAGAGCTTTATTTCATGGGCTTTAGTTCAATTTCTGACTGATAATTTTTCTTCCTCCCCTCTCCACTGTCTTATCACTATATTTAAAACGTGTTAAAATTAAGTAAAAGCTTGCTTCTGAGTAGATCCAACCAGACACTCTCATGCCCTGCTCTTTGGAGCCTTACTGGAAGGCTAAGTGATCTAAACCCTCCAAATATGCAAAGTTTAATATATTTACCTGAAAGTGTCATGATTTGCAGGTCAAAAGCAGAGTGGGGCAAAGAGGGAAAGCTGATACTGAAGTCAGCACACAGTTTATATTCCTCTGACGAAAGGAAAGGGATAAGAGAGTTCCGAGGTTTCTAATTTCTCCCCTACAGGCTTTGCTGCCAAATGGGAGGAACATCATGTAAATATGTGGCACAACAATGATTCCTGTGACCTAGCTTTTTCTTTTCTCCTCTCCTCCCCTTCCCT
>VXAL01001480.1:31052-49679 GCA_013399475.1 Chauna torquata | reverse complement strand
TGTACTCTTCTCTTTTCTTCTTTCTTCTCTTTCTTGCTCTTTCTTGCTCTCACTCTTTCTTTCTCTCGGTCTTTCTCTCTTTCTCCCTCCCTTCCTTCCCTCACGATCCAGTTCCTTTGTACATTCTTCCGCTTGTAGAAATTTCACACGCACACACCTATGCACACACCAAAACACAATCACAATTTCATCGTATTAGTGATTGTCTTCACATCTCCTTCCCACTCCTTTCTGCACATCAGAGAAGTCCACAAGCAGAACCTTTTCGTGTTTAGTAGGCTCAGTCTTNNTTCCCAGGCTGCAGGCTGAACTCCAGGTGAGTTTTTTTATCAGAACTTGAAACTCTTCATGGATGGTGAAAGTAAAACCATTTAATTCTGAGCTGCTCTCAATTTCCTTTATGTGCTCAGATGGAGACAACATCCCTCACAACCCTTTCAGAAAGAACTAGAATGACATATGGGAATTTAACAGTGGTGGAATACAGTTTTAGAAAATGCCCCAAGACAACCAGCATTTGCAAGAGTTTGTACAGGATATTCAGGGCAATGGTTGCATTAAACCCGAGTGCCAATCACCTGAATTACAGCATCAGTATTCCCACTTTAAATAAATAATAGTAATAATAATAAAAAGTTAAGTAAGAGGAAACTCTCTCTGAAAAACTTTGGACTCAATTCCATCTCCCAGTAATTATCCAGTTTATTTCTTTAAGATATTCTCCTGAACGAAGTCCCATTCACCCTGAATAGTTGTGTTGGGACTGCAATCAAAGATCAGAACTAATTCTTGACAACTTCAACATGTGTTAGCTCTAGAATTCCTCCCTAATCACTACAAAGTATAGGTATCTCTAAAGTGCCGCTTAGTCCATACAGAATTTAAATCAATTATGGAAGGTGCCTTTCCCTATCTATTGGTGAGAAGAAAAGCCAGCCCTGCCTAGCTCCCAGCTTAGGCACCTCAGTTAATTGCCTAAAGTAAGGTTGGATAAATCTAGGCCAGAGCAGATCCTGCAAGGTCACGCAGCATGTTTGTGACAGAGCTGGGATTTGGCTCACAGGGGTCCTAGTCCCAGGCAAATACTATTACAAGACAGTCCTTCCTCCAAGTAATTAATTCTCATTTTGAAGGCTTCAGCTGAGGTAGTGAGACACAGACACTATTTGTCCTGTGTAATTATTCATATAACTATCCATAAAAATACTAGAAATAAGCTATGACTATTTTTTTTTATTCCTCCATATGTATGTGTGTGTGTGCACTAATCTGAGAATATAGATGTGTATTTTTTCATATGGGTGTGTCTGAACAGCTTCTATTCAACATGCAGTATTGCTTTTATATTTTATTTTGATTTTATAAGACTTTGTTGCAGTTATGGTAAAAACTTTTTTGTCTTTCTCTTTTTGTCATTTTTTTTCCTATCACTCTCTACCTTTTTTTTTTTTTTTTTTTTTTTTTTTTTTTTTAATAGGGTGCCATCCCCCCCNTTTTTTTTTTTTAAACAGCAGGCACATCTGCCCTATGGATGAATTTATTTCCTCAATCTCATGGTGCAATATTGCATTTCAGTTGTCACTTTTGATTTATCGTTACTTTAAACATTAAATCTTCCTTTGCATTTTTATTGGTTTCATTAAAAACATTCTGCTCGTCTTTTCATTTATAACCTATATCAAGAGGAAAAAGGAAAAAAAGAAAAAAGAAAAAGAACAAAAAACATCCCATCTTCTGCCTCTTTCCCCTCCTCTGTCATATTCAGGATGTTCTCTTTCAATTTTACCAGTTTTTCCAGGTGATTATGTCAAAGCAACCCACTAGCCACATATGAATAAAATAAATAAATTTGAAACTTAGATCTTTTGTTACAAACAGAGTTTGTAAAAACATTTATTAAATCTAATAACTTTTGTGTTTAATGAGGCACAGAGCATATGTCAGAAGTATGGTGTCCAAAAGGCAGAAGCACTGAATAGTTTATCTGGTAAATGTGTTACACAAGGTTTGACCCTTAAATTGAGCACTGGGAGAGATAAATAGGGTAATCAAAAGCACTCCCTTACAGTCACATGAACTTGGAGCCATCTGGTCAAGGCAAAAATAAATCAGTAATGCAACTGGAAATTATCTGTAAAGACCTTTGGGGATTGGTTGAAGCATTACTACTCTCTCTTTCATACCAGAGAATGGGGGGGGGGGGTTGTAAAAGCCCCAAACTAGAAAACCCTGCTTGTAAAAATGATGGAAGTGACCCTAATTAACACAAAAAGCAAGAAATCAAGAAGGTTCTCTCTCTCTCTCTCTCTCTCTCCCGCTCTCTCTCAAGCTGGAAGGAAAGCTTTTGATCCCACAACATGATCTACAAATCCAGCAAAATAAAATTAGTTTTATTCTTATGTTTTTCATTTTTGGTTGTCAGTTTGCAAACATAAATGAGACAACATTTCTCAGCTTAGGTGAAAATATAAAAAGTTGGTTACCATTTCATTGTCTGTTTGTTCGTTTGTTTCACTAAAAATGTTGTTATTGAAAAAATAGTTCTTGGGATCTTTCTGAAGTTTATTAGATGAATAAATAAATAAATAAAATGAAAAACTGAAGAAAAGTCAACAGAGGTCTCTAGTGAATGTGAATGTTTGATAAAATGAGTGAAAGGTTTTGTGACTATCCCCTTGAAATCTGTCCTGGTTTCAGCTGAGATAGAGTTAGTTTTCTTCATAGTGGCTGGTATGCGCTCTGTTTTGGATTTAGGAGGAAGATAACACTGATAACACACCGATGTTTTAGCTGTTGCAAAGCAGTGCTTACACAGAGCCAAGGACTTTTCAGCTTCTCGTGCTGCCCTGCCAGCGGGGAGGCTGGGGGTGCACAAGGAGCTGGGAGGGGACAGGACCAGGACAGCTGACCCAGAGTGGCCAAGGGGATGTCCCACACCATGTGGCATCATGCTGAACAATAACACTGGGAGGGTTGGCTGGGGGCGAGTACCGCTGCTCGGGGACGGGCTGGCTATCAGTCAGTGGGTGGTGAGCAATTGTATTGTGTATCACTTGCTTTGCATATTCTTTTATTATTACTATTATTATCGTTATTATTATTTTGTCTTTCCTTTCTGTCCTATTAAACTATCTTTACCTCAACCCATGAGCTTTTCCTTTTTTTTTACGATTCTCTCCCCCATCCCACTGGGTGGGGGGTGAGAGTGAGTGAACAGCTGTGTGGTGCTTAGCTGCTTGCAGGGTTAAACCACAACAAAATCATACCTTCACTAACTTATAACAAGTGGTATTTTAACTCCTGTTACAAAGTCAGGTGACTGAATTTTTGTTACCATCACCACAGATACTTGGAGATATCAGCAGTTATTAAAACTTGACATCAGCCTAGACTTTCAGGATTTTGCGTAGTTTAGTATTTCAGCAAGGTTGTGCTGCTGTGGAGTAAACGTACTCTAAGATTGATAGACAACCCTTCGAGTCACAAGGTAATTTATTTCTAAAAGGTGTAACAGGGTTATCTTCAATGCAGTTAGCTCAGGTATTGATAACAGCATGGGCACAGCAGCCTGGAGCTCACATCAGTCTTCCATCCTGTACAGGTTTTGTGAGTCACTCTGAGCTCCTCACCATCTTAGCTGCATCACCTCAGCAAATATGTTTAAATCTGTTGTGGGTGCACTGGCTGTGGTCTCTAAGGTGCAGACATCTTCTGAAAAATGGCATATGTCCTGGTTTCCATTTCTTTCTCGGACCTCCACAGTGGCCTAGTGTTAGTAACTCAGCCACTTCTGTTCCTCTACCATTTTGCTATTTATACTGCAGTTTCTTTGAATGGGGGATGTCTAAGACTTTTTTTCTATATGGGGCCGATGGATGATGAGACTTTTATCTCCTTCAGATCTTAAATATTAAAACTGTTGAAAGAAAACTATGAAAAAGAAAGTAAAACCTATGACCATAAAAGAATCATATATCCTTCCTTCACATATCATGAACACTGGCTTCTGCTGAAGATTTTCTTTCCATTGCTTTGCAATAGTTTATTCTTCTGAATAAGTGTATTATATGAAGCTTGAAACATTAGGATTAATTACACCAAATGCTGGTGTAAACTTTAATGAAAAACATACATCTCTTGCACAGCCTGAATTCCCTGGAGAAATCTTGAAAATACTGACTTTGACAGTGTTTGCTGTGTGACTAATTGCATCAGTAGTTTAAAATACTTTAATAAGTATTATTTTATATATTCATATGTGCGCATGTGTGTGTGTGTATGTGTGTATATATGCATTCCCAGATAAAACAAAAGGATTTGCTGAGGCTAAATTAGAGCTCATGTTTCCAAAGAGCTTGGCTCTTTCATCGTGATGCTTTTCTCTCGATTATCTCTGGATTCTCTCCCTCCCTCCTCCCATCCCCTTTCTCTTTTTGTAATAAAGCACATGTTTGATCTCTGTGTAAATAAACCAAGCATCAGGAAGTAACTAATGGATCCATCATGGGAGCTTGAAAATAGAGTTGAAAAAATTGCTTACACACTTCAGTCACCCAGAGGGTCTGCACGTTTTGCTGCTGAAGGTTATGGAAATTTAGCTGGTGATAGACAAAACTTCACAGATTATAGCTGGAGATTTTCAAAGACACAAAGGGGAGAGAGGTACCCTGTTCTCCTTGACTGTCAATCGGGGTTGAGTGCCTAATTTCCATTTGTGACTTTGAAATTTGCTTTGTGGATTTAACACCTGAAGGAACCATTATACTCAGCTTGCCCTGATCTGCTGCATAAAACAGGCCAGAGGTTTTCACCTGACAATACCTATGTAGAGGACAAATACTGTGGTGAAGCAAGAGAACCTAGAGTGCTGCTCACCCTTCATGTACAGTCTTGTTAATTAGTAAACAGGCATGGTAAATATATTTTCCTCCTTCATCCCACTCCTGGCCCAAATACTGAAGTCCTTGCATTCTCTTTCATTGACAAGGTCACAATATCTAACAGTAAAATATCTCCATACCTATTTAGCTCACCTCATTTAGAATCAGCAATGTGGAGGTAAAAAGATCCATGTAGTCTTATCTGTTGGTTAAATCATTTAGACCTTTTTTTTTCTTAGTTCCATTAATGTCATATTATAAATGGATGAAGTGTCAAGAGACGCCAAGAAACATAACTCTGAATGTGTACAACAAAGAATTGTAAAATAATAGTTGCAGAAAGCAATGAAGAGGACAAAAAAGTGCTTTACAAAGTTGAGTTCATTTTGGCTGAGTAGTACATGCAATGCAAAATAGCTGTCTGGCTACTACTCCATATCTCTGTTATCATCACGGTATAGAAGTACCTACATACTTAGAAAATTTTCTTTTCTGACAGGTCAACTGATATATGTATCCATCTATCTGTTTACCTATCTAATATGACAGTGATTGGTTTCATTATGTATACAAACTATTGTTTATTTTTCACTTTAAAATATATTTCTGTGTTCCAGAATCTCTCTGTTTTGCTTTGGTGTACTCAAAGGCATTTTTCTCTTGCCTCATTAGAGAATAATTTCTGGAAAGGTACAAGTTCTTAAGACAAAGAGTAATACTGTGGAGTCTAAAAATGGGGAAGAGCAAAACAAGCTGATTTATGTTAAAGGATACAGGACTTGAAAATATACCCCAGGGTGAAATAAATATTACAATACACAATAACACCCTGGCTTTGCCTTAATGTGTATTACAGTAATATTATGAATCTCTCTGTATGATTCTGTAGTCCTTAGAGAATCCTGCAAGGGACAGGTTCCCATAGGCCTTGACACACTCAAAATGTGATAATTTCTGCCCTGGGGATGGGTGGGAAAGAAAATAGAGTATCATGAACAGCTTAAGGTAACTCTGCCAAAAATTGTACACCTACGAGAACAATGTAGATCTTTTAAACTCTAATCATATTGATCAGATTACTTATGATATTTTACCCATGAGGCTGTTCTTCAGACCATCAAGCATATGCAAAAGATACGCGAAAGAAGTTTTCAAAGACAGAAATATGGCCAAACATCAAGCTAGCAGTTGATACAGTTGTCTTGTCTAATAACAGCTAATGAATTCTGCAAGTGAATGTGTGAGGCTGGGGGATGGTAAAGGGAAGGGAAGAGAGGGAGCTATGTTATAGGAAGAAAGGACTTTCATGGGAGCAATATGTCTTACAATCTAATTGCTCTGTGTTTTATAGAACTTGATCATTAGGGTATCCTGCTTATGGTACCGCAGAGATGTAATGGTGAAATAAAGCAAGAGGCTATTAAACAGAAAGTTTAAATATAGCTACAGGGACAGATACTTCATGACAACTTGACAGATGTCTTAGAGTGATCACTGGTTCCTTCATCACTAATTACAAAATCATTTGTCTTAAGGAAAGGACAAAAGAGAAGTAATTATGAAAAACATGATTCTTAGGGGATAAAAAAGATAACATCAGTTTAAAACATTGAAGTGATCATAACCATTTAGAATCATTATTAGTTTCCTTGAGCCAATGACAGCTCGGTTTTCGAAGCCAGTGGGAACAGAGCTTCCTATGCTGAAGAGAAGAAAACATTCAATTTCTTGTTATGCTAAACTTATCCTCAGACTCCAGAGATTTCTTTGATGAACCGTTCATTAAAATTTCCGACCGCAGATGAATTTGAGCTAAAATACACAAATGTTTTAATTATACATTCCTTTTTAATTACACTAATGACTTGTAATGTGTTTATGTTGGTTTAGAGTTTAATTTCTTCTCTTAGATTAGGTGGTTGACTTAAGGATTGTGCTTTTCAGTAAAATACCATGATTCATCAATGTTTGATCATGAGTTAATCCAAAAATATTAAAGCGTTGCAATCCTTGGAGGAATAGGAATGCACACACATATACAAGCACAATTGCATTTTCCTTTCCTGTGCTTAGGGCCAGATAAACCTTTGCAATATTGCACAGGAAGGCACAAGTATCAGGAGACAGAATCAACCTGTAGCAGCCCTCGGAGATCTCTTGCTGTTAAGATTGCAGATGGGAGAGCCACGGGGAGGCAAAAAAGCAGTACTTGGGTGAGACAAGCTTTTTTAGGTGATTGGTGCTTGAAAGGGAACTCAGCAGAGTGGGAAAAGCTTCCGTTTTTACTTTGTTCTGGGGAACTTAATCACAGTTTCTTAATCCTAGTTGGTCTCCACATTGCTTGCATAGTACAAGAATCACCTATAGCTACGAATCCAGGTGCTTGTTTGGAAAAGTATCATAGCTACAGGTTATGCTAAGAGATGTAATTTAAAATTAGGAGTCTAATCTTTGTGGGGGCTTCATCTAGTCATTGGAAATGCATGGCACCTCCAGAGACTGATTCCCATCTATTTTAGATCTCTGTATAGGACTTGACTAATCTGTCACAGACATGCATTTTATCTCTCATGAATATAGAAGATGACTAAATGACTGGTTTAGACATTACATGACCACATGTGGATCATTAAACATAGGTAAAACAAATCCTAGCTTCAGTTGAACTTGATGAAATGAAATGCCTACCATGAAATGGGGCCAAAATCTCAACCTATTTTAAGGCACCAGAGACAAAGAATATATCAGAAATACATAACTTGAGTTACACCTCTAATACAGAATATATACAATCCAAGTGGAAAATGGCATGATTGGATCTTTACTGGCCAGGGCTCACTGTCAGTGGTCCTGGAGCATAATGTTTTGCACTTTTAAAGACCATCATCCTCCCATATCTGCTACTTATTTCTCATTCCTCACTTCTCCTTTACTTTTCCATTACACACTTCTGCTATGTCCTGCCTACTGCTAGTCCTTGCATGTCTGTGGCTTAGCTCTATATGAAAAGACATGAGGTCTGCCAATTCAAGGAAATCCATCATGAGGCTTGGGAAGGAAATGAAAAAAAATTGCTTTCTAAGCAAGGTGAAGGGCAGGAAAGGTAGGGAAAGTGCTGACTGCTGTTATGGTCAAGTGTCTGAATCAGTAGGATGCTAAGTTAGGATGAGGAGAAAACTTGGACCGTAAACAAGCCCACTGGCACATACGGCTGGCCCCCTGAGGAGTGAGAAATGCATATATCTCTATAATTGCGTCCGGCTAGGTTTATGGGAAAATCAGACCATGTTTAACTTCACTGATACTTGTTTAAATTTACTGATACTTGCTAAAACTAACTCATACTTTATTTATATCACTTTGCCAATACTTTGTAACCACTCCCGAAATCTCAAAGAAGGACTACAGCCAAAAGTCTCTTAGTTCTGTAGCATTGGTACTGGATAACCACCCACACCTAAAACAAATCCCCAGATTTAGGTACTAGTCGGGCCCACTGGCTCAGCAAGTTTTCACCATCTCAGATATCAAAACATCCTCATACAAAGCACTGACAAAAGGCATTTACTGCTGTTGGGGACTTCTTTTAAACAGGTCTGCCTCCTTATCCTTTTTCATACCCTCCATTATTCTTCCTCCTTGGCTTCAAGGCCAATAAATAAATAAGCATGACGACAGTCACACCGCCCAAGGGCTGCAACTATATTGCCAGTTATGGAAATTGCTATTCTCCCATCATTCCCTTACACTTTGCTTGACTGTTTGCTGTCTGTAATATCTTACAAATTCTTTGAGACAGGGGGGCATCCTTTTTTTGTGAATATACAGTTCTCAGGGTGATGGAAATCTTGCCCATGGCTATTGATCATAATTTCTTCATTTGAATAAAAAAGGCATGGTCTGGTCAAATCTGGGATGGGCTGATTGCTAACCCCTTTGATGATCGTCCTTCAAAATCAAGCAGTGGTTCTGAGCATCAGTGAAAGCTGCCATCACCTCGTTTTCTATTTGTCACATTTTAAATAGTAGAAGGGAACACAAAAGTGATACAAAAGACACTGAAAAAGGAAGGAAGGAAGGAAGGAAGGAAGGAAGGAAGGAAGGAAGGAAGGAAGGAAATGTTCTAGAAGAAACTGGCTTCATAAAGGAGGAAATTGTCAGTTTCCTGGCTTATAAAATGTCTATCATCCTTCCTATAACTGCATTGGAAGGGGTTCTCTTCTGTCCAGAAAACCTGTGCCACTTGCTAGCCCCTAAGAAAAGAGTTGATGTTCTTATGTGCTTGCATGGGATCTGCCTTGCACTTGGAGGTGCATCAGCACAAATCCCACTGGAGAATATCACATTCCTCTTTCAGCAAGATAGAATGAAGGCCTGTTAATTAGAGAAAAAGCTTGCAGCTGAATTAGTAATGTGATCAGATACCCGCACTGAGACATCATGTAGTTGACGAAGATGAAATTGGCTACCTGCCTTGTTCAGTGTGTGGGATTCAGCTGACTAAATGTCGACATTGTAGAAGTTCCTGCTTAAACTCCATCTGCACTGATTGTCAGTAAAAGAATTAGACAGTGCTAGGGTGCACTTAAATTCATTTATCTCAGAACAGATATCTAAAATGGGTCAAATAAATTATTCTCCCCTAAAATCTTTTATCTCTGGGATCAGCTAAGTCTACACTGATGACAGCTGTGGTTAGATGAGATGAAAGCCACCCAAAATGTTGCACTGCAGTCAGATCATAAAACCAAAAGGTATCTCTTTCCAGTTGTGTTATAATCAGCATTGACAATTATGATGATTTCAGAGACTTCTGTCAGGGTAGGATAATACTGTAGTGAACAGTTTAACAGAAAGGGATGATGACATAGGGGTTACTGCATTAGATGAGGCTTCAGACTTCACAGGTGTACGCACAGACAAACAGACTCAGTTTGCTCTGTTGACTCCTCAGGTTCACCAGACTTCATCTCAGAGACTGTTCAGCCGTGATAACAATTTGCATTTTCTAATGCAATCACAACACTGAGCTAACATAACTAGGGTATATTAAAGATTTCCACCTTTAAAAAAGGATGGATTAAAAACTTGCATCTTTAAAAAACTACTGCATGTCTTCCTCTGTCCTGCCCTGTAGAGTTTCTATTTCTTCCCCTTCTTGGGATTTCTTGTGGGATTCTTGCAAACCACTTCATATCTGCATACGCTGCAGGCTCCACCTGTGAATGGGACTGTCACTGCTTCCTCACAGCAATATCATAAAGAGAAATATATTAAATACAGTGAGTTTTCTGCAAGCTATAGAAATGAAATCTGTATGACTACCTGGACTAGAAACATACGAGGTGATAGGTCTTGTATGATTTCACATTCTGTATGATGCCTGATCAGCGTGGAAGAAACAAAATTAACATCTGTTGAATTCAGTTTAATGTACAGTTAACAGTTCAGCATTAGCTGTTTTACACTGTTCTATGTGATTTACTTATTTTTTATACTGACCTTTTCCTCCCTCTTAACCCGTTTTAGGTGGGTTATTGGGTTCCTTTGTGTGCAGGAAGGTAGAAGTATGCTACAGCATGTGTATGAAGCATAGCTTTCTAATCCCCACCGTCACCTTTCCACAAAGCCACAGTAAGATAAATAGAGCAATATCCATATTTTACAGTCTATAAAATCCAGATCCTCTTTAAAAAACACCTTATGTGTAATGCATACACTTGCTAGCTTATTTATCAACATACTCTTATGCAAAATGTATATAGATAGGACATTTTGTTTTAGGGCTAAACCAATATTTACTTGTGGAAAGCACTCAAGTCTATGTCTGCAGAATGGAGGAGATCCTGAAAAAATTCAGTCATTTTAGGAAACAGCAACAGCAACAGAATATATCAAGCTTGTAATTATCCCCACATCTCAGTGAAAAGAATAACGGTTTGCCTGTGGTTAGAAATGCCCACTTGCAGGAAGGTATTTGTTTAAATTCAGACCGGAAAAAAAAAAAGTTGACTACTAAAGAAAGACGTTTTACAGTATCTTTTCTTTCTTTTTTTTTTTTTTTTTTTTTTTTTTTTTAATTGTGATGTCTTGTGATATCTAATGCATTTGGGGGCTGTAATTGAGCAAGACAAAACCAATAGAGTCCCATATCTTCATTCACATTAGGTACTAAGATTGTGTAAGTAATATGGTATTCTTTTTGAAATATTTTGAACACATGAGGGTTCCTTAGAGCCTGCTGGCCCTTTCAGCTCTGCTAAAGAGCTAAATTAGGACTCAACCCACTCACACACAAAAACTCAAAAACAAAGATCCCAGCTGTTTCTCTCCTTTTGCCCCTGGTTCCAGGCAATGTAGATTTTACAGATAATATGGGAAGTGAGAAATGGGAGCTCGTAATGATAGGCTTAAGATGAAGCCTGGACCTGAACATACGAAGCCTTAAGTCATTGGGCATGGCTTCAAAGTTTGTTTTCTAAGACAGCTTTTAACTAGAAGATTTGGAAACAGAACTTGAAAAAGGGAGTTTAAATTTGATGAGAAAGAGAAAGAGAAAGAGAAAGAGAAAGAGAAAGAGAAAGAGAAAGAGAAAGAGAAAGAGAAAGAGAAAGAGAAAGAGAAAGAGAAAGAGAAAGAGAAAGAGAAAGAGAAAGAGAGGAAAAAGGAAAACGAAAAGGAAAAGGAAAATTATATTACTAAGATCACTTTATGTGACTCATCTCTACTTGTTTAATGAAAGCTGTGGAGAAGAGTTTTAGAGTTCTTGGAAGAGGTCAGAACTGCTGTGGCTTCTGTTGAATTTTTTGGGTGAGTTTCACAGCTGTACTATGCAGATTTCCAGCAATTACAAAATGACTTGTGTAATGTCATGGGGACTGTGGGATTTATTTTTGTGGGTATTTATTAATACCATCATCCTACTCGCCTCTGGGAATTGCACCAATCAGTTCTAGGGTCCTGGCAGATGGAATAAAATGAAAAAAAAAAAATCTGCTTGTTTAGCTTCTCTAATTATGGTGAAATGGTTTTGTTGAGGAGAAAATCCCATGCTTCCGTAACTTTCTACATATTTTCCTCTCCTCATCATCTCTTTTTGTATCATTTTTGTATGTTGTCTCAAGTGTCTGGATAAACAGACAGGTAAACTGAGCTGAAAGTTTTCCATACTACAGCAAGATGTTGATTTGGAGATCCATGGATTTAATGGACAGACCCTTGCCCGTCTTCATGAACTGGCTACAGTATGCATGTAATTTTCAAGGATTCTGGAAGTGGGTGGATTATGCAAGTGATTTATAAACTGGACCTTTAGTCTCTAAGTTGATTGTACTAAACATCAGATTAGGTCAATTGTTATTCTGAATTAGTCTTGTTATGTGATTATAGCAGGGCTTAAGGATTCATATTAAAATAGCTTCAGGTTAGAAAGGATTCTGTACCACATCATAAGCAATAGAACCTTCAACTAGTTCAAATTTGGGTTTGTACTGTAACTCTGCATTCTCGTCATCAGTGCTATAAATTCTTGTTTGAGATTATATATGCTGTTTAGCCACTGATGTTTGGAGTTTCAGCTGCACTGAACACTACTGCAAATGGTCCCTTATCATTCATATCCCACTATATCATGCAAATTGCTTGGCTCCCAGGATGTTCTGCATTTGTCACGATGACATACTAGTCAGATGGACAATTAAATGTTGAAAAACTTTAATTCAGCTTCCCAAACTGTACTTTGGAATGAAAGGGTAAAAGTGGATCACCAATCTACAGGTTCCAGAGGGTTATCTAAATTCATGATATTCTCTCATAGTTTGCTAATGTTAAGTTGTCTGTAGTCACAGGCAAAAAAAAGAAAATCACAGCAAAAACCTGTCTTGCTAATTAAAACACTCCTGAAGCATAGCCATAGGTAAGATATTTAACAAACATTAAAGAAATTGTAAAACATGTATTTCTCAGATAAATTCCCCCAAAGAACTCTGGGGTTTCAAAATTGCTTTCTGGAAATCAGATATCAGACAGACTTGAGAATTTCAAGTTGTTCTCTGGGCAATTGTTTGTACTTCCACCAAGTACGCTGCCTCGCAGATCATTACATTCACCAGTGCCAGTGCCCAGAATGTACTCCTCTCTTCTGGTTTGGCTGCCCATGCTCAAGGCCATCTCTTTCATATGGCTCAGGTGTCTCATTTTGGTTCAGACTGTTGTGGTTGGGTGAAGCCCTAATGGGAGCTGAGAGCCCTGAGCCAGGGCTCTCATCATTGCTCTGAGCTGTGCTGCAGCCATGCCCATGCCTGGTTGTGTACTTCATTAATACAGTCCCTTGCCCAGATGTAGGTCTGTTGGCAGACCCACAAACCTGACTTCCCAATTTGATGTCAGACATGTCTGATTGTGCTGGACTTGCTTGGCAATCACGGGACACCCTTTTGACCCCAGTTACTGTCTCTGGATCTGATCCTGGCCCTGGATTGCTGACTGATTTCCCTTGGATCTGTGTCACCACTAGGGACCTGTCTGGTGATAAGTGGATGGTCAGTTCAGCCTGGTTACCCTTCCTGGACCCTCTCTGCCCTCATATGTTGAATACTGTGGGACTGAGACCTTTGTTGCTGAAGCCGCTGCCCTGCCTGTCTTGCCATCACTCAGCAGCCCTTGCTGCTCCCTGACAGCTACTAGGACAGCAAAAAGGAGCCAGAAACAGAGATTTCTCCTAACTTTTCATTTTCTTTTTACTAATATTAGGTGTGGATTCAGAACTAGAATGACCACTACATAAAAATTGTGGAACAAGATTATGGAGAAAATCCCCCTCCTTGTCATTTCCAAGAACAGGAAAGAGAAGGTGTTTGGAGTCAGGCTACATGGGCTTACAGCAGACAAATTATACTTGATCAAACTCATTTCCTTCTGTGATGGGATGATTGTGAATAAACAGAGAGAAGTGGATGTTGTTTAGCTTGATGTTAACAAAGCCTTTGACACAGTCTTTCATAGCATCTTTATACCATGTTAGTGAAATAAGGACTGGATAAATGGGGTATAACATGGATGGAAAATTGACTGGACCACCAGGCTCAAAGGCTTCTGATTAGCCATGCAACTTACAGGTGGCAGCTGGATATTACTGGTGTGCCTCAGGGACCAAAACCTGAGACTAATACCACTAGTACCATTACCCCTAACAAGAAAGATACTGACAAACAGGAGTCCAGCAAAGCAGCTCCAGGATGGTCAGGAGGCTGCAGCAGATAGCCTATGAGGCAGCTCAGTTCAAAGTGGAGAAGAGAAAGCTCAGAGGAGATCTTATGGTTGTCCATGGAGGTATGCAGCGGCAGAACAAACACAAGTTGTAATATATGAACTTCGAATTAGATGTAAGGAAAGTAACTGTTACCTTGAGAGCAGCCAATCACTGCAACAGGGTGACTGCGGGATCTCAGTCCTTTGTCATTCCAAACTTGCCTACACCTGCCTTGAACAACCTGGACCTGCTTTGAACAGCAGGTTGGACTAGACCTCTGGAGGTCCCTTCCAAACCAAATTCAATGATTCTCAGACAAGATAACCTCATGGCCAGCTGAGATTACGTACTTATCAAGTTCATTTGTTCAGAATTACATGCTGACTATTGAAATCTCAGTCAGGTTTATCTAGAGGAGGACATGTATGAACCCCATGAACTGCTGTCTGCGTGAAAATTCCTCTAAGTGGCCTCAAGTGAATTAACTTAGTTTCTTTTGCAAGCACAGCTGATTGAAGACCATCTAATTTATAAGCCAGTACTTTCACAAAGGTCTTTAAACCATTCCCATCAAGTTCATGTTGAGGTTAATTCTGATTAACACTCTCAAACCTTCCCTGATGAACTGAAGACCTCTTATGGGACAGGAAAGATGCACACTTGAACCCTGTACTTCTGCTTCAGAGTGTGCTATAATTATTGTACTCCTTTGTAACTCAAGCCCTAGAATGTGAATGATTTTGTCTGTAATGCTCAAGGTTAAAATCATGAAGGCTTAGAACATGCAAATGGGGCCTGCCTGTGATTTAGAAAGTACATCTCTTCCTCTTTTGTAGGTCTGAGTTTTTCCTAAAGTGCTTGCACATTTGTAAGATACAATTGTAACTTTGCATTTCAGAATTCAGATGGACTGAATTTGGGTGTCTGCTCAATTAGGTGACTAGAAGCTAAGTATTCAGTACTGCCTTCTCAGATTTCAGCAGCTAAACTGACTTTTTGAATATATAATATATGTGTATAAATATATATATATATATACACACTTAGGGAGGATAACAAATCTACAATAAAAGATGAGAGGTGCAACTACATATTTTGACACAAACATTAAATTATGAAACATAACATCTTCTTTCTCTTCAAAGGTAGGAAGGAACCCCAAACATTTATTTAAAAATTAAGAAGTTTGAGCTTTAATTTTCAAATAAAAGCTTAGAAAATCCAAGATTGCCTGTAGTAACAGACTATTTCTGCCGTTTCTTCTAGATTTTAAGGAACATGGACTTCAGTTGTTTGTGTTTGGGGTGTAAATTAACTGCCAGCTGGATTCAGGGAGAGCATCTTCCTTACTGCAATATTGCCCAATTAGATGACATACTGCAACTGCAATTAAAAAGTCAACACTTGCCACAGCACAACATGAAAGATATGGCATAGAAAAATAAAGCAGTACATCAGATACTATTGTTTAGTGACTGTAACTGATGGCATTTTAATGACTCTTATATTGTGGTTTTAAACCTTCACTGGAGATATCTAGTAGAGCTAGCTGAAACTAGCAGTCACTTTTCCACAGATATCATGTTATTGAGACTTATTCATTTAGCTGTATAATTATTGTTCAGTGTTGAATCTGAAGTCAACCCATAATATTGCAAAATGTCCTGCAGGATAATGATTTTGGGATCAAAAACAGTAGTAATAATAATAAAAAAAAAAATGAAATAAACTGAACTCTCTAATTTCAGATATCAAGATATTTTATTTTGCTTGTGATACTAAGTTTATAATCTATTATTAAGATTTTCTGTAAGAGAAATAATACAAAACCTGAAAAAAAATCAGAACTTCCAGTTCTGAACTTGAAACTGTTCTGCACGGAGGTAAAAATATTTCCCCTGCAAAGCCAAAATTTCATCAGGCCTGATATTGTTCTGTAGGGAACTTTTAGTACTGATAAAGGAAAATGTTTAATCTATTCTGGAAGCTCTAATTTGATTATATCCTTTGCAAAAGACACAGAGCTGTACCACCTCTGCATGTATTATTATTTTTTTCATTATTTATTTATTTTTAATGGTAGTTCCTGTTTTTGTTTTTAAGTCATTACATGACAAGTAAAATTCTCCAAAGACTATTTCACTCCACCATAAATAAGCCCTTTTGTAAATAGGTCTATCTAATCTTGCAAGTTTCAGGATAGTTCCCATTGTCTTCTTTCCCCAGCTACAATTCATTACAAAATATGGCAACTACCAAGCCTCATTTTTCATTATTCATTATGTCCAAACCCAGTGGTGGATTCTATATGCATTTTCAGGCATCCAGCCACAGAGATTTATGAGTCAGTGCAGCCCTATTTATGGGTGGAGTTTGGCTTAGAAGATATTCAGGATAATGAATGAGTTGCTATGTTTGGTATCAACCAGATATTGGCACAGTGCTGCAGAAAAGGAGGAAAAAAAATAAAAATAAATTAAAAAAAAAAAATCTGCACTTGCTCAGTGATAAAATATAGGACCAAACACTGAAGGGTTTTTTTTTTCCCTTTTTTTCCCTTTTTTTTTTCATTTTTTCTTCAGACACAAGCCTCCAGGAACAATGCTTTTTTCTGCTTGTTTTTCAGGATGAACAGAAAGTGAATCAGAACTCAGATTTATCTTATTACGATTTGATTTCTGACCAAAAGATGCAGTCTAGTGCCATGCTTCATGAAAAGGACTAGGAGTTAAGCCTCTTAGATTTTATCCATTTCTCCACTACTGACTGGCAAATGCTTCGATGCCTCCATTTTCCTTGAATAAAGCAGATGTTTACTATATGTGTAACATAAGACTATCTGCCGTGTTTGATTAGTTGCAATTTCAAAATAGCAATAAGGAGCTTAGATTAAAGTACTATCATTAACTGCTAGGTAGCTTCTAACTCTGAAATTGTTGCTTTGCGTTACTCCAAAATAGGCTGCATTTGATAATAACTTCTTTAAGTCCCTCCTGTTTCCTGTTTTCTGTTGCTACCTGTTCCACGTCTTGGATGCTTCGTGAGTGTATCAATCTCTAGGGTGGCTTGGATTTCCACCACAAATGTGTGGTATGGAATGATAGCACATAGCTAAAATCTAAGCCCCCAGGGCCCAAAACAATATGTAATGTATGTATTAAAATCTTAGGCTCCCCTCTTAAATGTAGGAGAATCAATCTGTCAAAGCCCCTTCCCAGAAATGCTTTCAGTGAGAAGTGAAGTAGGAAACAGATTTGTGACTGGAATGGCAAAATAATACTATAAGTTACTTTTTTTTTTTTTTTCCCCTCCTATCAGGAACACTAGTGGTTATTTTCTAGTACAGGGCTGATGATTTGGGTGTTCTGTTCAAGGAACCTGAGCAGTTCTAGACCACTATTTAAACATCCATGGTCATTTCCTGTGATCCTTCCAGAAGTAATTTTTAAAGGGTGCTGGTGAAAGAATCCCTCATAACCTCACAACAGCCTAACTGTTCCTAAGCCAGATCTCTATTGCTTCATCAGTTTGGGAAGATTAACTCTAGAGGCACAGTTCCTAACCCAGGTGTAAGTTTCCACTACAAAGCTTGCCTGTGTTTGGACAGGATATGAGTCAACCTATGACCTAAAAGAGCTTTATTTGAATTTAACACAGGAATTAGTAAGTAGCTATAGTAAATAGGAAAGTGTGTGTGTGTGTATATATATATACATACACATATATATATTAGAAATATTGCTAGACAAAAGCTAGAAAAGTGTCACAGACAACAAGGGCAAGCCTCATCAGGATGATTTACGAATCTCATCATTTTCCCTCCGTCTCCATCAACCCTACTGTTCTGCCACTGCAGTAGAGAAGAGAGAAGGGAGAATCAGCCTGCTGCTCTGCCCTCTAACTCACAGCCATTCTTGGCTTAAAGAAACACTACAGGCACATGACAGCTCCTGCGAAACCCACAGTGACTCTTGGTGTGGCCAAGAATTGACTATACTGTATCTTCAGCAGACTTCACTCCAGGAGGGATAATCATCTGCGGGAAGGGAAGAGTTGGAGGGCAGTAATGCTTTAATCTCTTTCTGCTATTCATTCAATGACTTTAACTCTGATCTCTTTCCTTTGCTTAAAAAGGAAGACTAGACACACAACTGAGACTCTTAGTTTACCTGCCTGAAGACACAGTGTTAATACACCTCCTCTCTTCAGTTCTCTCCCCATCAGACAGGGAGACTTGCAAAAGCTGTCAAGTTAAGCACCACCAAACTGCTTTTGATTCATAAAAGAGTCCCATACTCTTTTCCCACACTGTTTTCCTTCCAAAAATCACACTAGGCACCCTGCTTCATATTTAGAAGTCTTTAAATGCCTTTAGATCAAAGTAGCTAACTAAATTAGATTTTAGGTCCATACGGTAGGTAGAGGGGTAGATAGATTGGTGGACTCTAGTACAGATATGTCAACATCAATAGGAAATCGGGGCTCCTAGGTCCTTCC
>VXAL01001480.1:2724-13435 GCA_013399475.1 Chauna torquata | reverse complement strand
GTATTATAATATAGGACTGGTTCTCAAAGGTGGACTGAGTAACTTCTTCAGCTAATACAAGACAGCCCCATACTGTCTACTAATTCTCTTACAGGATAACACTGATTCTATCAGCAGTAAAGATTTTTACGGCATTAGAGCTTTTTTCAGCTACCTTTAACTTAGGGTATGCCTTACATTGTCCCCATGATCCATTTCTTTTCTCTCCCTATCTGACTGATAATGTGGCAAGACCAAGGATAAGAACAATTTAGCCACTACACATTTCACAGTGTGACTTGCCTAGACTTCAGTAACCAAACCACTCACTATAATGCTATCAGGGAGTGAAGTTACATTCTTGGCACACTGCCTTCGTTTTTAAAGGCTGCCATCTATTTCATTTGTTCATGGCTTCTTCTTCCTGGAATGCAGTATGAGATATTTTGACTGGATGTCTTGAATATGTCAAGCTCTGCTCCTGTTTAGGTTTTTTGATCAGTGAATCACACTATTCCAATTGAAATATACAATCTAATTAATGGCCTATTCTTTAAATAAGGGTGAAGCATACAGCTTACAAAAAGGAACCCTAAAAGGCAATAATAATAAAAATTTCTAAATTCTGCTTCTTTTGACTGCCTTCTTACTCAATTAGCAAGTGCTGTTTCTCTAATAAGATAGAGAAGCCAGTAATATGATAGGAAGTCATTAATACAATATAATCACAGCCTAAGATCAAACTCATCTCCTGTCTCTTTACCTTGTCAAGTGTTTCAATATTTTATGTTGTAATGTGATGACCAGAACTGATCACTGTAATCTAAGTGTGGATCTGACTAACGCATTGTATAATCAAAGATTTCCCTTTGACTTAAATTCATTTGCATTTTCTTGCTCTTATTGTAGAATGGCACCCATAAGATATAGCGTGGTTAAAGATCAAATTTCATCATAGTTTCTGTTCTGAAAGGCTGTTAAATTTCTTCTCAGCTTTGAAAGTCTGCATCAAATGTTTAAGCATATTTGCTTGCTCTCTCTCTTTCTCTCTCTCTCTCTCATGGATTTTCTTGCTTTTCCCCTGCTCCTATTTCATTTACCTACTCATTAAAATTTGCCTGTTTATTTCCAGTAGGACAGCGACAAAATGCGCTCTTTTTTTCTCTCTCCTTCTGTTTATTATATGTCTTCTTAGTGTTTTATTTTGATTGGCAACAACAAAGGTTAATTCCAGCTAACAATAAAAAGGAATAACAAGGTTGTGACCTATTCTATCTCCCTTTTCTCCAGATGATATATGAGACCTTTAGACAAGACGGTGTCTAGAGCAAGCCTGAATGGTCCCTTTCAGATTGGTACTGCTCTGGGGATTAGCAAGGCATTTTGTTCCTAAAGCTGTGGTGCATGTATTGTACTTAAATAATAATTTCCCACACTCCTGAACTCCTTCTGAAAATCTAAAGATGACTTTTTCAGGCTTTCTTGAAGCCATTTTTTGCTCATGTCTAAATGAGATTAACATTGTTAATACAATTGTTACATCGAATCTATTCCTAGTGGTACTTAGGTCTCTTTTTAGGTTTTCCCATGCTGTGTATGGTAGCTGAACAACATGGTGGGAAGGCTTTCTAACCAGTAGCCTCTTTCTTTGTTTTATGTATGGGTAGCAAAGACAGAAGACAGTTGGAACCTTAAACCCTCTACACCTAACAGATAGATTTGGGCAAAATATGGCCTTTCATTTCCAAATCTTTGCCACATTGATTTGTGAGGAAAAGTGCAATTCATGAAGCTTGTTAAATATTATTCAGCACTTTTAGAATCAATCAAAATATTTAACCGGATCATTTGGAAATGTTTAATTTTTATAAGAAGCTTTTTGTTGAGATTGTTCCATTCTTATTAGTTCGAATTTTAAATAAGCATCTAGAACTACAAGAAAGATATCTCTTGTCACTTAGAAATCATGAAAGTATTACATTTTGACAGTTCCAAAGTTTTTGAAAGAAATAATATAGTTCTGTTACCTTGAGTAAGGTAACTTTTAGCCAGCTTGGCAAAAGACAACTCTAGAGGGAATCTGCCTGATTTGGGAATCTACAGTGCCATTCCTATAATGTGTACTTTTGAATTTTTATCTTAATACAACAGATGGAAGGTTGAATCTTTTTCATAATTCCTTGGCAGAAGAGGTAAATTTCCATAGGTGAATTTCAGAGTATTGACAAAAATTGCAGGTCAAAATTGTCAGTTGGCTTGAGTTATAGCTCAGAGCTATTGATTTCAGTGGAACAGCTAAGAGACATAAAGTTGAACACAAGCATAAGTGCCTAGAGTAGGACCTGAGCCACATAACTTGGTAGAAGGCATTTATCTAAATTCTCAAGGGAAATTTGAAAATACTAACCATGTACATTAAATCAACAATACTTTACAGTCTCCAGAGTTAAAATCAGGGCCACATTTTCACTTAGGGATTGTAAGACCTTCATGACAAGGATATAACAATAAAGCAATAATAGTAGTTTTCTACAAGGGCTAACAAATGCATAAGCATGTAAGAAATTAACTCCAAACATTTATAATGTTTAATTGGAAATTATAACCTTTTACAGTTTTTTTTATCCACCTTTCTGAGTTTTATAGAGAAAATATAATTTTCTATTTAATGCTCTATAGCAGTGCAAAAAAGCCAAATGAAATGTTTTTATCCTCTGTTACATTCTGTAGGACTTTTTCTTTGTGAAGTGGCAATTTCTGTGATTCTCGGTGCTAACCTAGTAGACTTAATAGCTGAGCTCCAATAAAATGACCAAGAACCCTGATATTTCTCTACTTAGTCACAATGGCACTTTAGGTTAAGCAATCATTGGCTCAGTTGTGAAAAATGAGATAAATTAAAATTATTTTCTTCACAAGGACCAAAGGCTTGGCAAGTAATATATTGAAGAAATTTCCTGGACATAATGGGTTACATTAATTTTCAACTGCAAAACAATTCCTTCAGCATTATTTTTCAAGCTAGGAAAGAAAAGAAAAGAAAAAAAATAAAACTTGCTATTTGTGCTATTTATTTCTTACTGAAAAGAGAAAACATTTCAAAGAAGGGATTAAGAAAGGGATATCAGGAAATATTGCAAAAACTGACTATAAAGAATTTCAGCTAATTGGTTACCCATTTGCCTTTATCCAAATGTGGTCAGTTTTAGCCATGATGGAATATTAAAAAATAGTCTCTTTCTTTGTTATTTTCATCTGAGAATAGTTTACTTGTTTATTTAATACAAGACTTTATAGAAATGTCTCTATTCTTCATGAAACTTTTCTCTCATTCCCATTGATGCATCTATATCATTTGAATAAATTGAAGAGAATGCCATTTCTGCTCAAGGGTGCAGCCCTGAACCTCTTCCCACACAACAACTGATAACAAATGCTATTGTTCTCTGATCCCAGTGGCCTCCTGCTACCCTATTTAAAATGAATGTAGTGATTACAGACTTGTTTCAATAACTTGGGGCTTTATTCGCTCCTGGTATAAATTGGCAATGCTGTGTTGTAGTTAATGGAGCAATGATGACTTTGATCAGCACAGAATTCAGCCATCAGGGAGCCCATCACTCAAGTCATCACTGAAATTGCTATTAATTGAGACCTCTGTGGGCAGTCACAGCAGAGAGGCCAAGGTGTGAATGAGCAAAGGTCTGCTCTCTGATCCCTTCAAGCAGTGAGCAGAAGAATGAACAGAAGAGAAGCCAGAGTGGGTCATGCCAAAGCGTAGCTCAGTATCCTGCTTCAAGCATTGGCCGGTTGCAGATGTCTAGAGAAGCAAATGAGATTTGGACAAACATTTTCCTGATATGTTCTCCCAGATATCAGTGGTCTATGTGCACAGGAACTTTCTGAGCCAAAAGTGCTCTCTTTGTGGTACAAGCCTCCTTGGAATTTTCTTTTGCCTTTTGAACTTACGTGTGCTTTTTACAAGCACTGCATCCTACAGCACTAATTCCATAACTTAACCCTGGGCTTTCTAAAAAAAATCTGATACTACACATAGCCAGAAGTATGGAGCCTGACAAGAATAAGAGTGCACACACAAATACAAAAAAGGAAATAAAAGAAAACAAACAAACAAAAACCCCACAGATATATCAGTAACTTGTGGAGACCCTCAAATATATCAAAATCTGTCAGTCACTTAATTAATGCTTTCAAGAGAGTCCATGAGCTCTGATATGCTCCAAGAATTAATAAAGGTCCTTATGTGTTTGCACTGGCAAAATGAATCACAAATGGCCTTGACATCTAGTGCTATAGGAGTTGCTCTGATTGCGCAGCAATTATGGCATTAACAAAAAATAATCTTAAACTCTCCTGAGAACATGTATATTGACATTAGAAATATTAGACTTTATATCATTTGTGGATCACAACTGTTTTGGGCATAGCATCATTCGACCTCATACAATGACAGAGATAGATGCTCACATCTTGAATGACTGGCCTGCATGGATGGCATCGGAGGCAATCTTACATTGGTGAAGTATGCTTCAGGTCTCAGTAATTTATATGAGAACATGAGAGACCCTGGTTTGCTGTAGATATCTTAGCCTCTTGTTTCAGCTACTTCTTTGAACGCCATTGGAAAAAAAAATATAGTGTTTTTTTTTCTTTTATGCAATAATGCCAACATTGAAGAATTAATCTCTCTTCAGAATGACAGCACAAGGTAAACATTATCACTGAATGACTAATCAATGAATGATTCAGACTGGAATTGTCAAAGTAAAAATGTCAAAAAATCTTAAAATTAAACAATCCAGTAGGAATATACATCAATTTTTATGCAACATTTCATGTTGTGTTTGAAAAATGCATGTCTTTTCTTGAAGAACATTTTGAAATGGAAATATCGGTGTAAGATGACTGTTTCTTTTCAGTTGTTCAAATCAGGGCATTATTTAAAAATAAATAATATTGATCAAAAGCACATTTCCATCAAGAAACACTTTCCTGCAGATTTTTTTTAGTATGTTGTTTACTATCCCTTTTTTGGTATATTTTTTTTTCTGGTAGATATCTGTACAACGTCACTCCCTACTTTTCTTATAACATTTATAATATGGATATATGTATTGAATTTGTTCTAAATAAGGGAGATTATTTGTACTGAATGTTGTTCATTTGTTTTTGACTTATTTATGGAAAGATGTTGTAGGCTACTACAGGATCTCTCAAAGTAGGCAGTATTGTACGGAAAAACTCTCTTCACAGCTTTAAATGTAAAGTTTAAGATAATGAGTAATCCATTGTAACTTAAAATGTAAACACAGTCAATAGAACATGGTGAGGAGAAAACCAGAGCAGAAGTTAACAAAAGTGTTTTTTTTTTTTTGGTTAGGACTGTTTTTTGTTGTCTGAGCATTGCCACACTTTTCTTAGATATGTTGTCTGGGTCCAGAAGCATCTAATCTATTGCAGAGGGCCTCATTCACATTGTAATTAATTGCTCCCAGTAGCTGACGGAGAAAGAGGCACTTCCAGAGAGAGATTCAGCCTAGCTCTGACCTAAATAACTATCTGGAGACACCTATCCCTGCTTTGTACTAAAGATGGAGCTCAAGGTGACTGGACTTTTATTTTAGGCCTCTCAATTAAATGCATATGATTTGGCAGAATAAATACAGGCCACAGTTTCTTGGAGCTTCTTCGAACCATTGTGGAGATGAATATACTAAAATGGTACACTAATGGAAGCCATATAATTACTTTAGATGATAACTAAATGTCATCTGAATAAGTTAATTGATGTCTGTGACAAAATAAGATCTTTCTATTATTTGAGGTGTTTGTAATGCAAGACAACATTGCCTTACCTAAGTTATTGTGAATTCAGATATGATTAAACTTCCATGTGCGTTTTGATCCCAGACAGTGTACAGGAAGCAGATAGATTAGAATGTGTGCAATTAGAATTTGGTGTAGCCAAGGTGTTGTGTGATGGATGCTGTAAGAAAATCCTCCCTGACATCTTCAACAATGAGCCCTGCTTTCAGATATGGGAATGTGTCCAGGCAGGTCCTGAGAGGCAAATGATAGCACAAAAGTAAAGTGTGAACAGGATTTAACTATCATACCAGATCCTGGAGTGTCACAACTGTACATAGTCTGCAAAACATGAAAGTTTGATTTACAGCAAGTTAATGGCATTGAACTCAGTGGAATTTATCTAAAAATGAGGAAGCTTGAAAGGCCAAAAATCTGAGCATTTTATGACTGCAAGGACATAATAATGGAAAAGATTATTTCAAGATTTTGTATTTATTCCAAGCACATTAACAAATACTTGGCTTGAAATAGCATCTTCATGTTCAAACTTTTAATCAGAATCATAAAAGTGAGTCAAATGACTCAAGTCTACACAGAGCTTGAAATAAAACCAGAAATTTGCATCAGGAATGCCAGAATGTAACTTTCTCCATGCAAAACATGCTGAAAGTTTCTGTCCACGCACCCCCCCACCCCCACCCCACCCCAAGGGTCCTTCTTTTGTTTTTGTTTTTTGTTTTTGTTTTGTTTTGGTGGAGGGGGTATAGATGTAGTTTGGGGATGACATCTCAAGCTTCAAGATTTTTAATCTCAGCTAAGAGGACTTTGATCTCTACTCACTGATGTAAAATCAACCAACCCGAATGTGCTTCAGTTGAGCTGAATAGTCTCTTTGAGGTTTGGGAATTTCAAAGAATTTTAAGGTCACTTCACACACAGATACCACTGATTCTATGTTTGAGTAAACATGAGTTTTCAGCGTTTTGTTCTCTTAAGCTTTATTGAGAGTCCTGGTCTACGCCTCCCTTCTTCCAGGTACCAGCAATGCATTGGATACCACTAGCACTTTTCTATCTTTCAGGACTTTAAGTGGAGATTAAAAAGTAACTGATGGCAAAGGGTCAAAAATTCATGCTGCATTGCAGAAGTGCTTATTATCAGCAGAAACATTACAAGTGGGCTGACTGCAGATTCAAACCAGTCTCTCCCCCATACAAATGACAACAGTAACAGCTGAACTTGTGCAGAAAGTCTGGGTTCCTTCTTTCAAAGGCTGCATGATCCAGCCTCTAACCGTACAGTGCATCACCGGCAGATATTTATCTCTGAAGTTCTAAAGATGCGTCACTTCCATATTTTCCTGCTGACATAATTTTGACATTTGTTTTATTGGGTCTGACCTTGCACTAGCCCTCATTTTATAACTCCAGCCCATCTTGAACAGAGAGCCTAATTTACAGTGGGGTCTGTCAACCTCTTTTGGAACAGTTTTCATAAGTGTAGAGAGCCGTTTGGATTTATAGAACTAAATGGCTTGGTGAAATACAAGGATCCATGTCACACAAGCTGAGAAAGAGTGATTCCTCATCTGTGAGCAGAGCCTGCTTTCTGTAAGACCCAAAATATGTCTCTGGAGCTGTGGCTCCAGCAAAAGTTAACATCTGTGAAAGGGTATGGAGTAAAGTATGGCCCCTTATGTCACTGCCACAGCTGGGCTTCCTGCAGCTTAATTTGCCCTCTCAGCATGTTGCACTGATTATAAATACAATGCTGCTCTTGTTGCCAGAGGCCATGACATATCGCTTGGCACTCTGCAACCCTCAGAACAAATTTTTCCCTTTCCCTGTTCACCTCAGTCAATCACAGCTTCAGAAAGCAGCCCTCTGCCACCCAGCATAGGATTACATGTCATTTATAATTTTACTCGCTTCAAAAAGCTAATGCTTAAGTTAATAAAGTGGAAAGATAGTGAGTATGGTGTCCTGACTAAGAAGAGGCAGATTGAAGTTGTTGTTATTATTTGGGTTGTGGGGCACGGTAGGGGTGAGGAAATGGGAGACATAAAAATAAAGAGCTAATAGCCTCTCTGGTGTCAAGAAGAAAGAGAAAAGGAAGCACCTCTTCAATGAGATATAAAATATTAATAGTTCTTATTGGAAAAAAAAAGCCGCTACTTTTTTCTTTTGTTCATTTAAAAATATATATGTATTTCTAGGCATGAAATTTATGCAAGTGAAAGCTTTTTGCCTCTGAGGCTGGATGTTTTAATCACATGAGAATTCAGAGAATTTCCAGCACTTATTGTAATTTACCTAGCAGATGAGATGGTTGCATAGAGTTTTAAAAGAATAGACACTTTTCTAATTTCAATCTGATGAAACTGAGAAACTCACAGTTTGTGTGTAAGTATGTTGTAGGGACTGGAGTTTTAGAAACATCCTTTCTTCACAAATTAGGCTAATGGAGATATGATGCTGTAATTCAAACACTGACAATACTTGAAATTCAAATGTTTGGAGAGAAGGGGAATTGCTTTAAGTTGTACAAGGAGAGAAAAAGTCTATTTCCAAACCAACTGGTTTAAATATCAGTGGATCAGGTTCACAATGACCTGAAAATTAGCAAAAGTGTTAATCATATATTAAGACAAATACTTCATTGAATCAGAATGGGATCTTAAATACAACAATAGAAGTTGCAAACAGAATTTATAAACAAACAAAAGAAAAATTATTGGAAGGACCACTCGGTGGCTAAGGAATTGGCTGGATGGTTGCACTCAAAGGGTTACGGTCAACGGTTCAATGTCCATGTGCAGAACGGTGATGAGTGGTGTTCCTCAGGGGTCTGCGTTAGGACCGGTACTATTTAACATCTTTGTTGGCGACAAGGACAATGGGATTGAGTGCACCCTCAGCAAGTATGCAGATGACACCAAGCTGAGTGCTGTGGTCAATGCACTGGAGGAAAGGGATGCCATCCAGAGGGACCTTGAAAGGCTCGAGAGGTGGGTCCCAGCAAACAATATGTGGTTCAACAATGCCAAGTGCAAGGTCTTGCACCTGGATTGGGGCAATCCCGAGCATAAATACAGGCTGGGCAATGAGAGGATAGAGAGTCCTGCAGAGAAGGATTTGGGGGTACTGGTGGATTAAAAGCTCAACATGAACCAGCAAGGTGTGCTTGCAGCCCAGAAAGCCAACCGTATCACACAGAATCACAGAATCAGAGAATGGCTGAGGTTGGAAGGGACCTCCAGAGATCATCTAGTCCAACCCCCCTGCTCAAGCAGGGTCACCTAGAACACGTTGCACAGGATTGCATCCGGGCGGGTTTTGAATATCTCCAAAGAAGGAATCTCCACAACCTCTCTGGGCAGCCTGTTCCAGTGCTCTGTCACCCTAACAGTAAAGAGGTTCTTCCTCATATGGAGGTGAAACTTTCTGTGTTTCAATTTGTACCCATTACCCCTTGTCCTATCGCTGGCCACCACTGAGAAGAGTTTGGCCCCATCCTCTTTACATTGTCCCCTCAGGTATTTGTACAAATTGATAAGATCCCCTCTCAATCTTCTCTTCTCTAGGCTACACAGGCCCAGCTTGCTTAGTCTTTCCTCATAAGATAGATGCTCCGATCCCTTAATCATCTTCGTAGCGCTACACTGGACCGTCTCTAGAAGTTGCACGTTGTTCTTGTACTGGGAAGCCCAGAACTGCACACAATATTCCAGGTGTGGCCTCACCAGAGCTGAGTAGAGGGGGAGGATCACCTCTCTCCACCTGCTGTCCGCACTCCTCCTAATGCAGGCCAGGATCCCACTGCCTTCTTGGCCACAAGGGCACATTGCTGGATCATGGTTAACTTGTTGTCCACCAGGACTCCCGGGTTCTTCTCCGCAGAGCTGCTTTCCAGCAGGTCAGCCCCCAACTGATACTGGTGCCTGGGGTTATTCCTCCCCATGTGCAGGACCCTGCAGTTGCCTTTGTTGAATCTCATGAGATTCCTCTCTGCCCAACTCTGCAGCCTGTCTAGGTCCCTCTGAATGGCAGCACAGCCTTCTGGTGTGTCGGCCACTCCGCCAAGCTTTGTATCACCCGCGGACTTGCTGAGGGTGCACTCCGTCCCTTCAGCCGGGTCACTGATGGATACATTGAATAGCACTGGACCCAGTACTGACCCCCTGGGGGACACCACTAGCCACAGGCCTCCAACTAGATGGAGGTATCCTGGGCTGCATCAAAAGAAGCATGGCCAGTAGGTCAAGGGAGGTGATTCTCCGCCTCTACCGCGCTTTCATGAGATCCCACCTGGAGTACTGCACTCAACTCTGGGGTCCTCCAGCATAAGAAAGACATGGACCTGTTGGAGGGTGTCCAGAGGAGGGTGATGAGGATGATCAAAGGGCTGGAGCACCTCTCCTATGAACACAGGCTGAGAAAGTTGGGGTTATTTAGCCTAAAGAAAAGAAGGCTCCAGGGAGATATTATAGCAACCTTCTAGGACCTAAAGGAGGCCTACAGGAAAGATGGGGAGGGACTCTTTATCAGAGAGTGTAGTGATAGAACAAGGGGTAAACAGTTTTAAACTAAAAAAGAGTAGGATTAAATTAGCCGTAAGGAAGATATTCTTCACCATGATGGTGGTGAGGCACTGGAACAGGCTGCCCAGAGAAGGTGTGGATGCTCTCTCCCTGGAAGTGTTCAAGGCCAGGTTGGCAAGGTTCAAGGCTTTGGGCAACCTGACCTAGCACAAGGTATCTCTGCTCATGGCAGGGGCGTTGGAACTGGATGATCTTTAAGGTCCTGTCCAACCCAAAGCATGCTATGTTTCTGTGTTTCTATGATTCTATTATTTAGTCCATGGAAATAATTTCTTATTATGCCTGCTAACCAATGGTGCAGAA
>VXAL01001479.1:1297540-1308101 GCA_013399475.1 Chauna torquata | reverse complement strand
ATTTAGAGGATGAAAATGGGAATCCTGTCTTATAAGATGTTGGTATATGAAAATTTATAAAGGTGAATGGTGTAAGGAAGTTAAATCAGATGGCATTTTCCCCTTTTTGCAAAAAAAAAAAAAAAAGGGGGGGGGGAGGTTTGGATAGCCTTTGCATTTTAATTGTAATAAATGCAAAACCAGCAGGAGGAAATTTTCAGACATAATTTCATGTTATATGGGAAGAATTACTGCTGTTGAAGCCATGAAAATGCTGTAAATGCTCTATCAGGTCAGTATGGGTCATCTAACCCAGCATTATGTGGCAAGAATATGTTGTTGGGGGAGAATATGCACCTCCTGACCAGTTTTTTTATGTCTGTATTCTCATAACTTCCATATCCAGAACTGTTGCTTTTTGGATGTTAGAGGACACTTACTACTGAGTTTTTAGTATTTATTAATTGATCTGTTATCCCTGAGTAATTTATTTGCTAATATGATGACAATTTATCTCCTAAATTGCTTCTCAGATTCTGGGAAGACACCACCAGCTGTGTGAACATGGACTTTCTTTACTGTCTTTACTCAGTCTCCTACCAGCTTTAACAGGTGTCTTCTAGTCTAAGGATTGCAGGATCTGCTGAACCAAGTTCCACATCCACTGCCTTCATGATTTTAACAACCTTAAACAGATCCCCCTCAGCCTTCTCCCTGCAGACTGAGGAGCCTCAGCCTTTCAGTCCCTCCTTGTAAGGCAGCTCCTCCCTCTCCCGGTTCACTTCACTTGCCCTTCTCTGTACCTTCTCCACCTCCATCCATGGTGTCCTCCCTGAGACGACCGCAGCTGCACGCTGCACTCCGTGCCCTGGGACGCAATATCCCAGCAAAACGCTGCTGCTCTCTGGGGCTCTCAACAGCCCTTCCCAGCCAGGTCCAGCATTTATTTTGTGGCCTTTCTGGTTGCCACCGTACAGAAAGGGGAGGCTTTTGCAGAACTGTCAGTGGTGGCTCCAAGCTCTCTGTCCTCAACCGGAATCGTCAGGTCCAGCGTTAGGTTATGGTGCGTAGGTGCACAACCACACATTTATCTCCCATGAAGCTCTTTTGTCACCTTTTTGTCTGCTGTCTCAGCTTTGTTAGGTCTGTCTGGACTTCCTCCTGGTTAGCTACAGCATTCGACTCAAGAAAGACTTGATTTTCTCTCCCCGTTCCCTTTTCCAGCTCATTTCTCCATTTTCCTACTTCTGAGCCAAGATTTTTCCTCCTTTTCCATATTGTGTTCATAGTATCTAGGAAGTACACAACTTTTCATATCCCCACCCCCTGTTAACTACAATAAAAACCCTCAACAGCACTCCTTAAAGAGCTGCTGCTGTTGTGTCTATATGTGAGGCACAGAAAGCTTAGTTGGGATTAGACTCTTTTCTAGCTTATTCGCTTAAGAGCTTTCTCCCTTGGGAAGCTTAGCCTCAGGCTTTTATATCACATAGTACTGTATCAGTGTCATAAGTGGAATTTTTTCCCCTAACATTAATCCAGCTGTAATGATAGAGGAGCCTGTGCTGGTGTTTGCAGCAGTGCCCCTCCCTTGGAGGTTCTGGAGTTCACTGGCTCCCTTTGTACAAAAGACTTGAGTCTTTTGTACTTATGAGTGTTCGTCTGTACAAAACCTCTGAAACTGGACCAACTGCACAGTCTGTGCAGCCCAGAGTCTTACTCCGGGTTATACAGTTCAATCTGTTAGTTTTCAATGCATCTTTCATCATCATTTTCTTTATAATTCTCTGTTGGAGGAATGTTTTAACGTATTAAATAGCAATTTTCTGTTTGTTCTCATTGTTCCTACACAGACCCCAACCCAAATAAGTCATTTAAAGTATATGGAAGTTATCTGGACTTACTTTACAGTGTCTTTATATTGAAAAAGAAATAAAAGGAGAATTTTTTTGTATGAAAGGGTATAAAAGGTAGTTTTATAAATGGATTCTTCTTAGTCTTTCCATAAACTGCTCATTTATTTTTAAATGTATGTTTGGTTAAGAGTCAGTCGTTCTGAGTGTGACGGATATTCATATGTTGCTCCTGAAAATGCTGTTGCTGTTTACATGACTGGGCTGCATGCAATGGCCACACTCTTCTCAAGTGCACTTTCTCAGAAATACGGAGCTAAACTTGCTGTCAGTTACATCAGCGCAATTTAGAAACAAATGAAAAAATCAGTGTACATACTCTTAGTTTTGCACTGGTGCAAGTGAAATGAAAAATCTCTGCCTGGGAGGCTTTGACATTTGAAATGAGCACTCAGTGAATATTGAGCTCATAATTAAATTCTATGCTTGTATCAGAGCTCTTTGGATTTCAGTGCATTCAGGCGAGCTATCACCTGCTGATGTCAGAAGTTTATCCAAACAGAAAAAGATTTTCACAGATCATTGAGATGATAGCCTGATCCTAACACTCTTGACAGAAGTGTGGATATACATGTTCTCTTTTCATGATGCACAGTGGTCTAAAAGGAAAGAAGTAATGGTTGGATATTTCACAATAAGCTAAGTCCTTGAATCAGTTTCTTGGGAGTGGTTAGCAATGTTGAAGTATTTGATCCACTCTGTACTGGTAAGCCTTCCAAACCTCCAAAAGGAGTTTTGAATATTCATTTTTCTTCCAAAATTTATAGGGAGCTTTGAAAAATCTGAGTTTCTGCTCAAAGATATTTTCAAAGGACTCTTTTTTTTGGTTCAAATCCCTGCTGAAGTTGGTGCAAGTTTTAGTGGTCTCTATAGTGAGGAATATCTTCAAGTTAAACATTTAGTTTAAGCAGGTTTTGACAGTTCTTCTGTATTGCACAGAAACACTAAAACAGAAGCAAGCTACACTAGGATTACACACTGAATTCTGGTGTTCCCTTGCACATACATTCAATCTTGGTACTCCATGGAAAAGTCAATCTGTGGTCCCTGTGTTACTTGACAGCTTTATAAATTTCAGAAGTCCTTCAATTCAATTTCTTTTTCATGGCAGATACAGGAAAGAAAGGCACACCATCTCTTTGAAACTATTTCTCCTCCTTCCTAAAAGCTCACAGAGCTATTGATCATGGCATTTGAACACAGAATTATGAGGCAATTATCTTGGTAATAGCCTCAGCAAAAATCATGGGGTTTTCCTTTTACGAATGGTACTCTGTGTTGATGTAGCTGAGAGTGAAGTAAGAACTGTGGAGTCTGTAGCAGTATTAGGTCAAGGATGATTTTTCATTTTTACCTTTTCCCATCCACTAGGAATTCCATAAATCTCAGAGAACCTCTAAGATTTTGAGGTCAAATTACTTTGTCTGGAGCAAGGCCTTTGAAATCACTAGGACTGATAACGTGAGAGTAATTTGTGTCAATCCTACATATTTGAGTTACAACTATTTCTCTGATTATTTAATCTATGAGAATGTGAGATGGCAAGCAATTCAGACTGGTAAAGTACGTTTGATTAAAGTAACTGGTTTTGGTTTGAGACCGTTGTTCAGTGGCAGGGTTGCAGATATAAATTTGCAACTTGCAACTTACTGTTTTGTCACAGATACTCATATTCACATTGATTATTTGCATTTGTTCTTTGTAATTGATTTATAATCTGCTGTGACTTTGCAGAGAACGCTTGCTTGCTTCTGTGTATGCAGAACTGAGGCCAGTACTTTGTCAGTGAGCTCAGGCTGATGAATACAGACCCTAAGTTGGTTGATTGCTCCATCCCTTCACTGAACACAATACAAATCTGTGTTAATAACTTTATCCTTTCTTTCTAAATATTGAAAAGGAATTTTCATTTTGGACTGGGTCCATGATAACTGGAAGAAGGCAAGTCTTTCCAGTGAGGACCAAGCTTGCTTGCAAGTTTAAAGTTGAGTTTTCTCAGAAAATACTGTCAATAGAAATGTGATTTTTAGAACTGTAATTCTTGGACTAGTTACCTTAATTTTTTTCCCTACAGGGACTAATATTTTGATTTGTTATTTTAATTACTTTTTAGTAATTGAAAATAGGCAGTCATTATAGTTGCCTAGCAAATAACGCATCCTTCCTATGGGTAGTCACTCAGGTGTTCCTGTGACTGCTGCTGAAATGGTAAATCTGATGGTGCCATCAACAAGACAACGTACAGTATGAGAATAAAATAATTCCGCTTTCCAATGGCATGCTCTGTGCATTCAGTATTAACTGACAAAGTTAAAATAAAATTGTTGTTATATTATAATACCATCTAACCTGAAGATAGCATCTGAGCAACAACTTTTGCCCCAGGTGAGCTACATTAAGTGATGTGAGGGTAATAGGTGACAGAATCTTACTTGTCGTACTCTACTGAGTACACAGAGCATAGAAAACAGTATGTAAAGTGCAGGTTGGTATTCATAATGCTCTATTTCAAAGAAAAACTGTGATGTTAATTAAAGATTTCATCTTTTTTTTTTGAAAGTACTGGTTGAGCTGGATATGCTCAAGGCTTCCTGATTCTTTAATCAGAGAATTTTCATTTGTTTACCGTGCATTTCAGTTCTTCATGTTCCTCAAAGCAAAAGGTATATAGGTAGCCCCAGTGCACAATAATAACTTTTTTCTTGCATTTGAAGTGACTATGGGTAATTCGTTCCATTGGTTATATCCTGAAATATAAATGCCTTTTTAAGGTCTGTAGAAAGCAATTATAAAGCTGGTAACTTTGAACTATTGAACTGCATGCCCCAGTGCTGTTGGCAATGCTAAAAATGGGAATATTAGATTAAATTTTTTCAAGCAGAAAGTTCTAATAACTCAAGTAATAATATTCATTAACTTCTATTTACACCATTTTAATCTGACTCCACGTTGTATGTTTTCTTTATTTTTTTAAGAAAACCATTAAAGCCTTAGCCAAATGCATATTTCACAGTATATGCTAATTCAGATTTGGTGTAAATTATGGTTGAATTATCAAAGGTGGCACACTACTGCATAGCTCAAAGGTTTTAATTTGGAGGGGTAGGGCGTTAAGTGGTAGCTTGTCCCTATAGTGGGTTAGCAATTACAATGCTGTGCACTGTAACAGCACAAAAGCTAACACAGGTCTATCAGTGCCGAGTTGAGCCTGTAAAACTAACAGTGTGATGAGGCATCCAAGCCTTGCTTGGGCTGCTCGAGATTGTGTATGAGGAGATGACTTGCCTTGTAATGAGACCTGGAGATGTTTTCCCTAGTTAATCAGTAAGTTTGACAGTCAAACGCTGGCCATGTTGCTCTGAGAGCACTATGAAGAAAAAGTGGGGTTTTTATGTTGAGAGAGAAAATCAGTAGGAGAAGCTATTCTAAATGACAGTTTGAGATGTATTTCAGTAAGTTCTGCTAAATTTCTCAAGTTGTTGGGTTCTGTGACTGATCTACTTTCCATTCAATGCAAAATGCTCAAATCTATCCTGGAATGAGTTAAAACCTTTCTGACTGCCAAGGCTTTGGGCATGGTGCCTGGCAGGAAACTCTCTCTGCTCAGGAATTGATAACAGTGCAGGATTTGCAAAAGAGAAGACAAAAGACTTAAATGCTGCTTTTTTGGCATCCTTTAAGAGAAAACAGCAGGAAAGAAGAACAGCACTGCAGATGTGAACAGAGATGAGAGTATCCAGGTTAAGCCTGCAGCTTCTTTGTTAACATAAGAGTGCAGAAGCTGATATGTATATATTGCATAGCTGCTTGAAAAGAGTGAGTATGATGGTACTGAGATGTGATCTTACTCATTTTCCTTTCTTAATAGGTTTGTTAGAACGTGACTCAATGCTTTTGCTTGGCTACTCAACACTAGTATTGTCATGGCTTAGGTTGTTCACAGTAATGGAGATTCATGTGGGATAAAGTAAATGAAGCTGCTTTTCATTGCAATTATAATTATTAAAATGGCTTTTCAAACTCAGATCTTGCTATCAGTGCCACAGATCAGCACACCCCTAAAAAGTGATCAAAGAGCAGCGTCCTGCAGAATGCATTCATCCCCTATGGTGCCTGACCAAAGTACTGCTCTATTAGTTGCTAATAATAATAATAAAAAACGTTTGGAATTGTTGTTAGTAAGGCTCTTGCTCAATAGCGGTGTTATAACATACTTGTGATTTCCCTGCCCTCCCCCCACCCCCCAAACAGAAAAATTTCTGTTTCTCTCCTGGCTTTAGTTAATACGGCTGCTGTGATCACAGCTACGGCCATTTCACTTGGTAGCTGCGCTTATTCTGGTTGTGGCAGACTTGCGGATTTCCTCCACGCAAGGAGTGTCTTGAAGGATTCCTTCAGATTGCAGATGATATTGTTGTCCTGCTTTTATGCATCACAGGCTGTGCTTTCATCATCATGCCTGACTGCATTGATAGAAGCAATTCTGATTTTGGCAGTACCATTAAAAAAAAAAATCTACAGCCTGGCTTAATTTTTCTACTGCACATTTGATCACCTGGCTTCCAGATTGAGATGCTCCTCTTAATGTGAAAAGTTTCAGAGTCGTACCACTTCTTGTCATAATTTTATTCACCGGTTAGGTATTGTGGTAAAAGCTTTCTTGCTTCTATTTAAAGTATAAAACACTATTTTTACATGATGTCTACAGTATCTGAGCTACTGCAGTATGTGTGGTTTTGCTACATCCTCCTCCAGTTCTAGTATCTTGTGGTGTGTTATGTTTCTGTGTATGTGAAAGCACCGGCTGGTCACTTGTCTAATTAACATCTGCCCATCAAGGTCTGGTGAATACCTTGTTCTTTGATGCCCTGAGTATTCTGTTCGATTTTTATTTTAAGCGATTGTTTGCTTTGAGTTCAGCACCATTAAGGCTGCATCCTTCAGTATGTCATCTCCATCCGTGAAAGCAGCCTTTTACTATCAATTATGGCCAAGTCACTCACACATGGTCTTCGTAGGTCCCTGATTTCCTTTATAGACTGGTTTTCTTTGCAACAAGGTACTTTGCTTCGGGAAACAACAGGTTTCAAACAGCTTTTTAGCTGTCTGTTTTTTACCTAATGCATCCTGGAAAATAAGCAGCTGTCTGGCTGCAGCCTGCTTACTTCCATCTGCACTGCCAGTGACCAACTTCTTTAATTCAAACTTGATTCATAGCAGATTTCTTGAGTTATTACTGAAGCCATCAGTGGATTGTCTGTTTGTGCACTTGTTTTTATTCTTTAACACTGTGTTATCATAAACCAGACTGCTAGCAGTAATAGAGAGAGACACAGAAGAAGAGAAATTCCAGTGCTTGTTTCAAGCCCCAAAATGCTCTAAGTAGCTTTGCTTAGAAGGAGCACTCATTTATTTTTATACCAATCTTCTGGAGACAACACAGTTCACTGTGCATAGCTATAATATGATAGTCAAGTCACAGATAATAAAGGTAAGAAGACTGTTGCAGCTTGTCATAAGGGCAGCCTGGATCAAACCATATTCATGTTTGTAACTGTAAGTTGAAAGATTGTGATATGACTTCAAAAATTGTCTGTAAATTCTCATAGAAGATGTATGTGAAATGAGCATGAGAGAAACCATAGGAGAGAGCCTGTGGAAGGCAACAGTTACGGGCAGCATACTTGGAAAGAAAAGCCCCATCATGAAGCAGGTGTTTGATAGTATTGAGTCTATGCTTCTCTCATAAAACAAGAAGCTAGCAGCAAGTGTTTGTACTTCCACTGCACACTGCTCTGAGATTGTATGTAAACATAGGTAATTCTTTTTCCTCTTGAAGACTAGATGTGTAATGGCTTTCTGTCCAGTTGTATTACTCAAGGACACAGATGGAAGCAGCAGTCTTAGCTCAAACCTTGTGGTGAATTCTAGTAGATACTTACTGTTAGTTCTGCACGTTTGCTAGCTTTTCTGAGGAAAAAGGTCCTGGAGTGAAGGAGTTGGGAGACCACATATTAATCCCTTTGTTTTAGGAATTGTTGGTTGGCTTTCCCAACTCCTAACAGGATAATGATGGGGAACCACTGATTAAATGCAAGGACAACATGACAGTTTGGCTGCCTACTAATAATTAGTAGGGTTCATATACCCTAAGAGGAGTAGTGGTACAATGGCTGAGTCACAGAGGAAACTGACCTTGAATCCCTCTTAAGTAGCCTTTTAGATTCATATACATTGGAGAAAAGAGATGCCAATGGCTCAGTGTTTAATATTCTGTGGATTAATGGTGTCCTAATTTGCCAGAAATGCGGATGTAAGAAAAAAAATATTGACTCTGACTTGAAGTCATACTAAAAATTCTAGAAGATAAAAATTACGGATATAAATGTGATTTTCTTTTTATACGCACAAGTATTTTCACTAGTTTCTGTAGGATTGCTCTTTTGACGTGATTTTGAAGTTAATAGGTTGCTCCTGCAGAATCCCAGAACAGATCAGATAATTGATAGAAAACAAATTATATACCTCGAACAGGCCTGGAGAGAAAGTTGGCACAGACAGTAGTACAGCCATTGCCCAGTTTCTCCATCCTAGGACTTGAAGATTTCATTTCCAATGCTGTCAGCTGTCTCTCTTTCATAAACAGTATATTCATTTTCAAACATCTGTGAAACAAACTCAGAACTTCGAGTTTGTTGGGGGGAAGATAGGAAGAAAAGAAAAAAGTATCTGACCTAGAAATGAGAGAATAGAAGCTAATATCCAAACAGCCTGTCAAGAAGGTGCATAGGAGCTGGATGATAAAGAACAAACATTCAAAAATCGTCTTTCTAATGGCTTGATTTTTATTGTTTTTACCTAACTGATAAACTTTGTTACTTTAACTTGTGAATTCGGACTGTAACACAAACCCAATTTAAATGTTACACAGTTAGACAGTAGCTGCAATTCTGTGTTTAGACATATTTAAGCATTATGTTGCATTTTTGTGAGCTTCCATTCAACTTAGTTCAAAAAAATGATTTTTGTTTTTCCCAAACTTTTTTAGTAACACTGTACGCACCTACTCCACTTATAGATGCATTCTGGTATATTAAATTTATAATGTTGAAATGTAAAAAGCACAAAGTCGTGCAATAAGCACCAAATGACTTTTGTTGTGTTCTTGAAGATGGGGACATCGGTAGAAAGAGATAGTAAAATGAATATTAGAGGGTAATCTCTGTTCTTGTGCTTGGGCTACAAATTAGCCTATAAAATTTAAGTAAAAATTTCCATTTTGAAGGCATATGAAAATATAAATGTGCTTCCTGTATCAGTGTGTATATTCTATATAATTTATATTTATGATTTATGTATATTATGTTATTTATGAAACTNCTATATAATTTATATTTATGATTTATGTATATTATGTAATTTATGAAACTGAGATACAAAATAAACTCTGCTCCCAACACCTTTTGTTTTCAAGTAAGTTGAGTATCTGAAATAACAACCAGGACCCACTCAACCTCAGCTTTTTTCTGTATAGGTTGTTCTTTCTATTTTTTTAAAAGCTTCTATGCATAATGTGACTTCAACCCTGTGTGTCTTCAGAATGACTGACTCACTGCCTTTCTCACTTTTTCATTCTGCCATTAGAGTATAATCGTACATATGCCCAGAATTTAACTAATTTTCACTGGGAAGTCATAAAATGAAAAGCAGACCCACAATGTGCCTTTGTTCCTTCCTCCCATTACTTTTAAAACTAGATTCCTAAATACTTTTGTGTCAGCCACAAATATTTGAGTGATATTTCTTCCATGCATACAAACCTCTTCCTCATTGACTGTAGAAAGATAGTTTTACAGCAAAAAAGAATAAATTAGTCTTCTATACCGGTAATATACATTGAGTATGTTGTATGCTCATGTAGCTCAACTGTACAATTGATTCCATATACTGCTGAGCTATTGAGTTAGAGAACTCAGGATTTAAGAATGGAGCCTAAACTTGCCATATTCCTCTTGTGTTTGGTTCTAGGGGTCTTCTGTTTTGCCCTTTTTATATTGAATTTCACATATTTTCATTTCACTTTTTAAATCTTAAGTTAGTCACCAATGCTAAGATGATTCAGCTTTACTTAATTTTTGCTATCAAAAATTGCAGGGAAAATAAGATGTAAGAATTGTACTCCTTGAAACTGCTAATATTTACTCATAACCAAATGCTCCCAAACTTTGGTCACATCTCATTAAAGCTGTGGTTGCACAGTAAAGTTGCAAGATACTCTAGTAAGTAGCAGGGATGTAACTTAGCAAAATATTCTTGTAACAGCTCTTCACTTCTGCTCCCATTCCCATGGTTTCAAGAGCTCAGTTTTTCCCCTACAGAGATGGCTTAGAGGAGGAACTCAGCAACAGAAGCTGGTAATATATTGCGTTTGTACATAAATATAACAGTTACTGATAGATCGTTTCAGGGAACAACATACTTAACTTCTAGTTTCTGAACTTCAGATGACAGTTGACTATCCTTATAAGAAGCAACATACTTTTCATTTTGAAGTTGAATTTGTTATGCAGCTGTTAAGTTTCACAGCCAACAAGGTGCTTCAGGGAAAAAAAGCTTTTTTTTTTTTTCATGCAGAATACTGTTCCTACTTCTTTACCTTCATAGTATTT
>VXAL01001479.1:1235911-1292487 GCA_013399475.1 Chauna torquata | reverse complement strand
TTCAGATTTTAAATTGGCCATCACATCAACTTTTAAAAGATGAATGGACTTTTAGTAGACTTTAAAATAAAAATTTTGAAGTAAGCAAAGTCAAAACCCTGGGCCTCCAAGCAAATTTGTTTTCCTTGTCTATTTAAACCAATAGTAACTGTTAAAATTTCCAGAATAAGTATATCATGGCCTTATAAATCTAATGATGTCTAATTCTGCTAAACACATCAGAATTATGGAAATAAAGGGATAATTAGCAGAACTGTAAAGTGCTTCATAAAATGGATAGTAGTGAAGTTGCATGGAAGACTGGATACATTTCATCTGACGAAGACCAGTAGGATACTGAATCTTTTAAGTCAGAGTTGATGAGAGCAGTTCCCAGTCTCTTCTATACTCTTCCCTCACTACCTGAGACTCTTCTGAAATTGTAACAATGATAAGCATTGCAATAGTAGACATGTAACTTGAGTAGTTTAGAATACACTTTTATCCTAAATAGGAGATCCAGTTTTACCTGGTCTTACACTGAATAAGCTATTTTTAATACAGTGTAATTTAAAGACTTTGTGCTGGCTGGTTTCATCAACAGTGATATAATTGAATTTGGAAGCTCCAGAACTGAAAAAGTAGCATTAGTGCAATATATCTGCAGAGATCGAAATCGAACTTTCATCATACTTATTTTATTGTCAATGGATGCTACAGCATCATCTTTCAGAGGGATGTGAGCTTTGTGCAATGCCCCTTCCCTTCATCAGTCATTTCACTAATCATGACCAGGCTGAATACGCTGATTGCTTTTCTGGAGTTAAGGTAGAAGCTGATTTCCATTACTTGCTCTGTTTTGACTACCTACACTTTTGTTTCCCACCTGTTTAATTCTAGACGTTGCACTATACTGAGGCAGATGAGAAAAATATATTTGTTTTCTCAGAATAGGTGAATCTGAAGTTAAATACACAAACTAGGGGATTAACCTAATCTAGCTACAGGAGTTTACATACTAGATATCTGTCTAGCTGGTGGCAAGTAACAAGCAATTTTACAATGTGGATTATTTTAAATGCTACTTTCCATTGGCTCCTTGTTTATTTTCCTTTTTTAATGTTTTCAAAATAGTATTGTCTTACAGAACAACATTTAAATAGTACGACTTTGGATGAGTTAGCTGCAAAAGTAGAACTATATACATATAAGCTGGTTGAAAAGATTATAGAGAAATATGATGAAAGTTACAAGAAAATATTTTGAGCAAGGATGTATGTGCTGGCTTGAAATGCTTTGAAATAGAATAAAGCACTGAGTGGCAATAAAACCCTGTCACTGCACTGAACTTGTTGAGAAATTCCGTTAACCAAGGAAATTTTAAATAAAAAGATAAAGCTTAAAAATGGGAAGGAAACTTTTGAAGACAGTTTGTGGGTTTATTAAAGTTCAATCATGAACCAATTAATGTAAGAAAGGTACAAGCTGTTTTTATTTTATTTGATAAAACATCTAGCATTATGTTCACCCTCAGGGCACAATAGCGTGACAGACTGCTTTGTTCACCATAAAGCTTGCTTTTTGTCTCTGCTCTTAAAACCTGCAATTAAAATACTTGCAGCACTAGCCTGTGGTTTTTATTTTTGTTTGTTTTTAACAAAATCAGTTTACAAACAGCTGGCAGTACAATTCAATGGTTGCTTCCACCCGAGAAGCAGAAATACAAGCAATACATTCTTTTCTTAAAATAAGTACTTTGGAGGTAAAATAACTGTTTCTTTCTAACATTGGAGTTCACAAGGGATAGTTTAATTAGAGTGAGTAAGGAAACTGGGTTAGAGTTTTGGATTTGGACATTAATTAGATTTTCAAATGTCCATCCTATTATGTGAGTAATGTATCCTCACACCTACTATTAATTTTTGCTATTAATTGTTTGCAGAAAAATGTTTTTAACACAAGATTGTTTCATCTTCCTCTAAAGATTAAAAAATTACATATTTGTATGAAACTTGAACAAAAAGATCTGTAATTTTTAAAAGAAATGGGGGGGGTAGGAGAAGAATACAATTTTTGATCATCTGTAATTACAAAATTATAGTCTTTGTTCCACAGTGAATTCATTTTATAGACTGGGAAGCTGTTTCATTTCTGGAAACTTACAATCTCTCAGGGAAAATAGATTTTAGTAACAACTGACAGGCTTAGTGAATGAAGAATTTATGAAAAGTCAAATTTGTTAGAATTTTTGTGGTCAGTAGAAACCTTCTTCCCCTGTGGCTAAATAAAGGTTTCCACTGATGGTAGTTTCACCTGCAAATGTGTGCAAGAGGTGGTAGTGAAGAACACTGTTCCTTTCCATTTTCAGCTCCTTATTTCCCCGATGAAAGGAAGCCGTAATTCTTTGCCTGAAGGTAATACAGCACAGATTTATCAAAATGTTCTTTGTCCCAGGGTATGTCCACTGATGAGCTACATATCTTCAGGTACCTATTGTATTCAGATAAGGTCTGTCTTTAAAATGAGTCTGCTCAAAATAAGCATCTCAATTTACTGTGTACAACGACCATCCTAACATAGTGTCTCTCTTACCTGTTTCATAATGGCAGAATTACTTCTCTTTATTCTGGTACTGTAGGATACAAAATAGATATAGTTTCTTCCTTAGTCTGTAAATAGAACCAGTGTGTATTGATGTACTGAAGAAACATATTTAAGAGAAGAACATGTATATTCATTTAATATTTTAGGGTAGGAGATGGTTTAAGGTTACAATTCTCATCCGTAAACTGTGGATATGTGGAAAGTAGTGATGATGGGTTCAACCATTAGGTTTGAATTTTTACTTGCTGCTTAGTGTGTTGAAATAGTGTATATAAAACTGTAAGATATATTGTGAAAAATCTGGTAATTTAAATGAATTTAACATGCTATTTCTCGACTACCAATGAGTTTTACATGCATATGGACCTATTAGCAAGGTACATAAAACATTACATTTACTCTGACATAGCAAATAATTTTATCATTCATAATTTGACACAATCAGTAAATGTAATGAATAGTTCAGAATTACTTTGTTCAAAAAAAAAATCAGAGTGACTGTGAAGCATCTATTCGAGACTGCAAAGAAGCCAATAGCAAGCATATGTATTAAAATAATCTGATTAGAACAGTACTGCAGACAGGTAATTTAGTAAGTGACATTTTGGGTGTATAGGGTCAAAGATTAATAAGTGAGATTGTTGCAGAACAATCCAAACCAGCAAGAATAAGTTGTTTTTAATTAAAACCTTGTATTTCTAAAAGGGATGTGGAAGGAGTGGAGAGTTTGAGCAGCTGCAATGCTTCATGTCTAAGGAATTCTTGATATGGGCTGCAGACTACGGTGCCTATGTGGAAGTTTTAAATATTATCAGTTTTCAGATAATAGAGAGTATAATTATTCCTTACAAAAATTACACAGCACAAAGCAGAAAATGTCAAGCTGAGGAAGAGTGGACTTTTTTGATTAAGGTAGATTTATTCATTTCTTTACAGACCTTGAGACTTTGATAAACTGGAGGTTTCAGAGATTTAAATTATGATTTAAATAATTTAGTTAGGCTTCTAATTTCTTTACCTATTCACTACAGATGAGCAAGTTGGAAGGCCTTATCTAAGATCAAGAAAGGAGGCGAAAGACTGGGTGGTTCAGGGTTAAAATGTATTTTCTGTTCTAAGACAGCAGTATTGATAATTGAGGTGCCAAAGTATTTTCACTTGTGTTTCAAAGTGAGAAGTGTTTCTGTGTAGTTCTGCACAGATCAAATCTGGTTCTTGATAATATAAATGAATCAAAACCCAATTGTATTCCCAGTACTTGACATAACTTTAGAAGTAATTTGTGTGTGTTCCCAAGCAGAGATTGACTGATAGGAAGTTTGCATTGATAGTAGTTTAGGATGAAATAAAAGTAACAGGTCATGTAATGATCTCTAGACCAGTTACTGTAAGTCCAAGGAGTTTAGATTTAAATGAAATACAAACACGTTAAAGACTGAAAATGCAAACTTAATCAAATGGTCATTGCGTATTTTATCCAGTAATGTGTTAGTGATTTTTGACTATGGCATTTTGAGTGCAATAGTATGCCAGATTTGATATTATTATTTTCTCAAGATAATTAAACCAATTTAAAAAAAAAAAGTCTGACTTGTTTGTCATTTCATCAGAGGGCATATGAACAAGAATGAGGCTTCTACTCTGTTCATTTTCCTTTTCCCTGTATTTTCTACAAGAAATATAAAGTGCTTTGCCAATCTATGTTGTTATTACTTCTGAATTGTTTTCCTTTTCCTATTTATTCTTTTGTAGCATTTAATTAAAAATTAATAAATTTAAATTAATGGTATTTTTTTCTCAAAGGGTAAGCTTAACTAGTTGCAAATATTCTCTAATCACTTTAGTTTTTTTGATAATCTCAACTCCAGAACAGTAGTAATAAATAAATACATTACTGTCCTCTTTTTCTTGCACAAAGAAAATCTCAAAGGTAAATGGGGAGAGAAAAAAAAAAAACACCCAACAACCCACAAAGAAGCCCTATTCAAAATTATGGTTGAAATCCTTTAAGATCAAATTCTGAGGCATTAGTACAGGTGAGGAATATTTTAGACCTACTGTTCAATATTCAGTAGAGCATAATCCCTTAAAGACTGTGACCTTGCTAAGCTCTTTAGGTAAGAGGTACAGTTCAGGTTGAGCATCACAAACAGTAGGAAGAAAGTATAATTGTACCCACTTCAACTCCTTCCACAGTCTCTTCCCAAGTGGGGAACACACCCAGGCTAGTAATTTTTCCAGAGGAAAAGCTGAACAAAAATGTCACCGGTCAGAATGCAGTGTAAATCAGCCTTGTTTCATTATCATTATTAGGCTGATGAAATTGTAGCACATTTAAATTGCTCTTTCTTTGGGTGTTCTGTTTGGAATGCAGGCTGCATTGAGGTTCTCTATTTTTGCATATGTGTATATCCATATAATATGTACATGTCTATTATATCAAATGTCTTCTGTCTCTGAGTTGTGTTGCTATGAATTGGATTTGACCACTGAACTTCTCGCTTTGCCTGTATGCAATTGTTAAGCAACCCTTTCTACAAATGAATGAATAAACAGGAAAAAAAAAAAAAAGACGGTTTTGTAAACTACTACAGTTTGTTGAGTAACTACGAAGAAATGTATGGAAAGATGGAAATATCTTCTCAATATGAATAATTCCATTCTGGGAAGGGAGAGGGAGACATGCTGAGAGAAGGAGAGAATTTCTGATGAAGACTTGATGCTTAGTTAAGTAAATATGAAGGAAAAAAAAAAAAAAGCCTGAGATGCCAGTCTTTATAACTAGAATTGGCCAAAACTTTTATTTCTTTCAGTTAAAGCCAATATAAAAGCTGTCAGGCTTCATATTTTGTGGTGTATTTGTCTCTTAATCATTCCTCAAAAATGCGTGTTAAAGGAGATTTATGCATCCGCTCTGAGAACCAATGCTTTTCAGCATTAATATCTGCACAGTGTGCAGCCTAGAAGTAACTTTTATAGACTTCTGTGAGTTTTGTCAACAGTGAGCCCAAGTGACCCCCCCTCTCCGCCTGGGTGCTGCCAGGGCAGGAAGAGGCTCTCACAGGAACTGAAGTCGTTTGGGAGGGAGACAGGCTGACGTATCACCCACAAAGGCACCAGGGGTGAGATTGGAGGTTTAATTGATGTTTTAGCCTTGAGTCATTTCTGAGTTTGCAAGCAGCTTCAGAAGGACAGCGGTAGAAATGCCATGCACATCAGCCAGGGGATGGACACACTGCCGGTTAGGTAGCCTGTCCATCTGCATGAGCAGGCTCTGTGTCTCAGAGGTTTCTCTGATAACTCAAATTGTTGAACCAGTCACTTGGAAAATCATCCAAAGTAAGCAGCCCTCTATGTAATTCAGATGCTTGCTCTTGCATTTCCTTTCACTAATTCCTCAGAAGAAAAATGGTGCTAATGTGTCCTATACATATATATATATTTTTTTAGAAAAGCCACAGGAAGAAAACGGAGCACATACATCTCCTAGAATATCACCATTTCTTAACGGCCAAATAATAATTAGTTATTAGAATGCAAACGAAGAAGTCCAGCTTCTAGCTCTTTGGCACAGGCATAATTCACAGGTGAGTGTATCAAGAGACTACACAATTAAAAATCATAAATACAAATATGGAAGGGATTAAAAACTGGACAGGTTAGTTACACCTGTCATACACATAGCTGAGCATTTGGCATAAATATTTGATAAAGACTCATTTGCCAAATTTTTTAGAGTATTTAGCACTGCAGCTGTTACCTAAAGTAGTTATCCATTCTCTGTGCTGCTAATGATCTGTCTTCTCTAGGGTGACACTGGTAATTAACCCTAGGTGCAATTTGTATCATCCTCTCAACAGTCCCTGGTACAGTCCAGTTTTTAGGAAAAATAAAATATATATATATCTTTGCTTAACAATATTTTCTGTCTCCTGACAGAAGATTCTACCGTAGTGGTGGTAAATTTGTTTTGGCCTATACTGGTTTCATATATATGTCAGCCTTGCACACGCATTAGCGGCAGGATGTTTTCCCACACATACCAGGAGAAGGAAAAAATACAGACTATGAATGGAGCTGGAATACGAACACAGTGTCAGTTGTAATTATTATAATACTTTTTATTTATTTTTTCCTGAAGTACCTATTTCCTGTAGTTCTCTGCCTTCAAAAATAAGTACAAAATGATGAAGAATTTCCTAGTAATTGTCTATGTGAGTTTGCAAGTATTTTCATTGGATGAGCTCATATGCTGTGAAGTAGGCTGAACTCTCCACCTAGAAGAAAATTTTTGTTTGTTTTTGAGGAATTCAAATGTTTGCTTTAACATGGCCCCTGAGCTCTGCTATGTCACTTTTTAACCAAGGAATGTGAATGAACCCTTCTGGAAGTCCTCCTCTGCTTCCCGCTCCTCACTCTTCAGCCTCCAGGGCTTTGTGTGCCTGCTGGGCTGAGACTTTTTTGTCCTAGAGCTGATGTGCCTCCTCGTCAGGCGCCCAGAAGGCTGCCTGAGGCCTTGCGTGGGAAAAAGAAAAGAGCAAGTCTGATTATTTTATGGACTGTTTTTTTTTTCTGCTGGCTCTCAAATTTCAGCAGATTAGATAAAGAAAGGAAGGACTTGGCTGACTATAACTGAGTGAAGGAACAGCTCCTAATAAGTAATGTTCTGCACTCCTAGGATTGCTTGCTGCAAGCGGAGAGCGAAATGAAGGGAAACACTCAGATGAGACTGAATTGCTAGTCCTGCTGGGAACAATTAGGACAGTTGGTGGCTTGTTCTGGCTTGCTCAGCTGGCTGTTTTCCCCCAAAAGTCCACGTGGGAGGAAAGGGTAACAAGAATACCACGAAGTCAACACCTTGTTAGGAATGTAGCTGGAGTGCCAGGGAAAGGGAAACCTGAGCAGAGATGGGACCTGCTCTTCATAGCTTGGAGTGCTGTGTGTCAGAGAATCAGTGAAACTGAAGCTGTGTACCTTGGGGGGCTGCAAAGTCAGGTTCTGAAAAGATGGTACCATTTGTGAGGTTACCTAGTGAAAAGCTGCACAGCTCGGTGTTAAACAGTCTGCATCTTGATTACCGTGCTGGCAGCATTTGTAATGCTCTAGCAAGTACATTATAAAGTTCTTGATTGAATATTTTGTTCTGTTTTTAATGCAACACGTTCCTTCCTTGTAAGCTAGCGTGTGCCTCAAACTTGTATTTTGTTGCTAATATTATAACAGAGACAACTGCATATCATTATTCATCTATTTTATTTAATTATTGATCCTTTCAACTTTACAAGACTTAATTAGAATTTGCTGTATTGAACGAAACAAAAAAATTAAATTTGTTGAATTAGTAAATAACAAAGAATTAGTGGTAGTTTAGCGATTTAATTAACACAGCTTTATCCCAGCACACTAGTTAATGAAAGGCAAGCACTGGGCCATCTGGTACAGTTTCAGGAAATGTGGAAACATAGCTGCTTCACTTTGTACCTTCCTCTCATTTGTTATTTGAATTTCGATGAGTCCACTGGTTCTCTTCTTTCAGACGATTATTCACTTTCCTGGTGAAGTCCCTAAAACACTATAGAAACCTTTAGGATAAAAGGTGCTTTAAATTTGTAAGGTGATATTAGTCCCTATTCCGTTTCACAAAACTGCTCAGTATTCTAGAGGTTGAATAGCACAGTGAATATGATCTATCCAGAAGGCCTGTAGCCATCACCCCATGCTAAGTAATTAAAAACTGCACATCTTTGCTCAGCATTGGTCAGGCTTAATTTGCTCAGTCCAGTTATTGTTGCATGGTTCCAGGGGACTGGGAACTGTGGAATCTTTTTTTAGAAACAGCACATTTATCTTGAAAGTAAAAAAAAGTCTAGGTTCCTAACAAGTAATAATGCATGATGCAGGATAATCTCAGGGAAATCTCTCCATGAGCTTGTACCATTCTGCATTCTTCTAGTTTAAAAAAAAAAAAAAAAAAAGCATTGATTTTGGTGCATTCTTTTTTCGAAGATAGGCTAATGAAAAAAATACACTTTTGAGTTTATTTAAAAATAACACGGAGAAAATATTTTGGTGTTAAAATGCACGTCTAGGGAATGTAGGTTTTTGAATTATGGATGTTTGAAGTTTCCAGTTGACTTCAGAATGTCACTAAAAATACATTGTCTGCCAAGAATTAACCGGTGATGTTTGAAGGTATCAAAGAGGAGGGGGAAAAAAAAAATCAGAACAATAGTTAAGTGATTCTGCTCCTGCATCTGACCGAAAATAAGGAAAGGAAGCATTCCCTTGAAGGATTTGCTTTTCCCAGCAAGTATTTCTTTAAGATCCATGACTGTTGTGCTATCTACTTGAGCAACTGACAAGAGTAGTTCTTTATTATCATTTTAACAGTATGAGGATGTGAATAGAACTGAAGGATAGTGAAAGAACTGAAAGATATTGATTTCAGTGCTTTGTAATGATTTCTTCTGGCTATCAAAAGCATCTTATTTGTATCGATATACTACTTGTATCAATATACTTCCTGTGACTATTCAAATACCCATACATTTCCTTGAAGACCTGAGCAGAGAAAGACTTAGGAAATATTGTAGTAAATGATAACTTCAGTGGTCATTTAAGATCTTCCTTTTTCAGAAAGTATTCAGTGATTTTAGTCCTTAGACATGGCATCACTTTGGCTTGGAAAACTGTTCAACTTATGAATTTTAGCTGATATTAACTACAAAAATGTAATGCTGCATCCTCCATGGAGGAACTGTTGCTCCACAGTTTACTTGGTGATACTGGGACATCTCTTTTGCCCAACATCAATGCTAATTAACTTTCTGAGATTAAAACATGATTACAAGACAACCGTTGTTTCAAAACTGGGGGTTCAGTTTGCTCATTGTTGCTGAATTTATTCCTGTTACTTCAAGCGTGAGAAAATTAGTAATGGTAGTAGAAACTGTACAACTGTTTGTGGGTTTTTTAAAGCACAGGTGCTATTTGCATGGTTGGAGGATGGTCTCATCTCACATTTTAACACTCTTCTGGAAAACATATATAGAGGTCAGGGAGGGTCCCAAAGAATGGGACTAATCACTGTGCAAAGACAACTGAATATTTTTCAGAGCTTTCTAGATCTAACTAGTCAAACTAGAGCAACTTACGGCTGAAAAAAACATGCCTCACATTCACAAAAAAAACCCTCCATGGATTCAACTACTTTGACAGCAGTTTGAGCAATGATGTCCAACAAGGTATTTACCTGAGTCATGTTGACAGAACTTCTGAGCTGTCAGGGCAGGCAAATTTTTAGCTTATGCTCAAGAACATATTTTTCCCTAACTTTAGTTTCATTGGTATCTTTTTCACTGTAAAATTCAGATTGGGAAGTGACTTTATTAAAGCCTAAATATAGCTTTAAAGCTATTGCCTACTCGGTGGGATGGAAACAGAAGTTATTTGCCTTTTGAGTCAGTACTAATTATATTTTCCCATGAAAACCTTTGACACCAAGTTGGTTCTGCAATTAAGCAGTGCAGCTGAAAAATGTCTGTTTTCTATCCCAAAAACCATTAACCAAGAAAGTTAAAATTAAAAAAAAAACTGCTAATCCTGTCCACATGCTTCTCCACAGTCCGTGTCTTTCTTGCATATTGCATAGTGTTGTTTTCAACAATCAGAATGGGTGTAATCTGCAGAAAGAGCTTTTCATCTAGAAACACTAAGGGTTGCTTGAAGTCTGCTGCAGGTCAGTTTTTATTTATCTTAATTATTTCATCTTTCTTTTTCTTAATAACTTAGTGCCATTTAGAGAAAGTAGAGCTGACCTAAGGCAGGCACATTGGCTGTGACCATATTAACCACCTAGCAATGACCCAGTAGGAGCAGTAAATCTTTGTAGCAGAACAGTTCGTAGCGGGTATCTAACTCCACTCAAGGAGTTTGTCATTAGCTGTTACCTGCTCCTGTGCACTAAATGCCTGTTGGAGGTTGGGTCTCATCAGATACCCACCTGGACCGAATCCTGAATTAGTTTACTGTGGTAGGCATCCACGCTATATGCCACGGCCTTTTACAGGCTGAACTGAAGCACAGTAAGAGGAGGTGAGACTGGAAGATTTACTTCTGATTTGGACTAAAATGCAAATAGGTTCAAAGAGAGAGATGTGCACCGTAAGTCCATCTTGTGCATCAAACCGCCAGTGACCATTCAGTCAGTCAGTTGTATCAAGTTTAGAATTTGAAGTAAAACCTCCCAAAACGCACATACTGTTGGTACCGAGTCCTCAGTACCTGCAGTTTGTCTCTGCAGTTCAGAGATGAGAAACTAAGATTTCACTTCTCTCAATATAGGTAATAAGAGTCAATCTACATGACTTTGCATAATTGCATAGTCTGATGCAGGAAAGGCTCAAGCTTCTGCTGCATTTGCTCTTTGTAGTCTGCTTATTATAGTAGGATGTGTGGGTCTTACTGTGGTATGTTAAGGGCCTTACCTCTTGTCCCGTTGAAGACGAAGTCATACTCTATAGAACCATAAAATGTGCAGTCTTTTACCCATGAATGGTAAATAATTTGGGATCAATGCTTTGAGTGCTTCCCAGAAGCCCCATAATTTTCCTTGATTGTCGCTATTTAACTGCCATGCTTCCCTACACAAATTTAATTTCAATTTTTCCCCCACAGTTTTAGTAATTTTAAATGTGAGTGCAATTAGCTAAAATACTATGAATTGAGTCTGATACTGTTCATTCAGCACCATTTTTATGAAGACTTAAATATTTTTCATCCTTTCTGAAATCTGAATTTAGTGTTTTAGCTAACCATCGATCAGAGGTTCATGTCTGCTTTCCATTACCTTTGCAGTCATATTCTGTTAGGCTTCTTTCACCATTTCAGTATCCAGGAGCCTGGCAGCCAGGCACTAAGTGATGCAACTCACATCTGTCATGTCTGGCTCATTCTTTCTCCTATCCCCAAGGTGATAATTGTATCATCTTTGTAGCATTTTGTTTTGTTGCCCTTTTTATTATTTTTATGTATATGCTCCTATTAGAGCAGATGAAAAATGAATCATTGGAAAGACTTTTCTTTTGTAGATGCACTTTTTATCCACACTGTGGCCAAGAACAAATGGAGTAGCAGGGAGTCTAAATCTCCCCTGGTCCTGTATGTCAGTAAAGAGAGCGAGAATCTATAGTGCAATTCAAATTAGTAATAACTGAGACTATGCATAAACTGCAGTTTAGCCGTCAGCTTAATATGAAGGAAAATAAGTGTGCTGGTAGGTTAGGTATTTTGAATCAGCTTTGGATGTGTCTCATTCTTACACTGAGATGATTCTCTGCAATTGCTTAGACAACTGTGTTGGCTGCATAAAGTCAGATAATGTGAATACCCTCACTTTTCCTGCTGAAAAAAAAATTATTTCTATAATTTCATCATCTAGTAAGGTGTTTTCATTTCCTTACTACTTACTGGAGGCTTTCCTTTGTAGTCACAGCATACAGACTTAATCTCACAGGTAAAATCTCTGAGCTGATCTATTTGTGTTTGATATTTTTTTGTCCATTAGGAGTATTTGTGAATCAGTTCCTAACCATAGGGAAAAAAGTGCTCTGCTTTTGATGAGTAATATCACAAAAAATGAGCATTGTTATTCACATCAAAAACTTTAGTAGATGCAAACTTCACTAAATTAATTGCTTCACAGTGAGGTTACTGGGTTTACAGTTCTGGTGGATTGAGGGGATGTAAGACAAAAAGGTAGAACTAAATTCTGGAATTTCAGAATTACTGTATTTTAAAATACGATACTGTATGTCTTTAGCTTCCAGAAAGTCTGTAAGGAAAGCTGAACTGGAAGATTTGTAAGGTCGGATAACAGCATATGGTTTTGATGCAAGGAGAGGTCTTACTACCATAAATTATTTGTAGTATATAAATAAGACAAGCCAGGCAAGAGCTATAGAAATAACTTTCTATGCAGATGTGAATCCACTTGGAAGTATCCTTTTTAAAAGACTGATGAGAACTGAAGGGCCTTTTCTGTGCGCTAAAGCTGTAGCTGCTCTCAAGCAGTAATGGATTTATCCACACAGCTCTGTTTTTTATTTTTTTTATTGGTATTAAAAGATAAAAAAAAAGTCAAAAGCTACAGAAAGGGTGTGGAAGGCATTTTTATCTTTCAAGGTAGATCACTTTCTTCTGAAAATATTGGATCTCACTGCTAATCTTGCACGGGTAGGATATTGTCATTTTAACCTGGTGTTCTGCTGGTGAATGCAGTTTTCTGTTGCAGAATACGCATTCGGGTTTTCCTTTCACCGTTTTATGCCTACTCTGTCTACACTCAGGTGAATTAAAGTAGAATTGGGAAGGTACCTGTGACCTATCTTTGATTATTAGGTATTAGAAATTGAATAGAAAATATTTAAGTTCTTAGTAAGAATCATGATTTATTACCAGAATGGCAGGGAATAGTCTGTTTGCAGGTGTATGATGTAGAGCACCTAAGAATTCGCAGCCAAACTGAGGCTTCTGGGATCAATGGTAATTCATATGATGCTTAAAACACCTCCAAGCAAATTGTAGAGCATCTTGTTGTAATTGGAAATTATGTAAAATAACCTGTAGTAGTGTCCTGTGTTGGAGGGCTTGAAGAGGTGGCTGTACTTTTCTACGTTATCATCACTATATGATATACTCCAGCTGCTGCCTTAAAAATGGGTGCACAGCATGCAGGAAAGCTGGTTTCAGCTGGACAGCTGCACGTGTATGTGCATGCGTACGTTCATCTACACTAGACGGCAAATCTGGAAAAACTGCAGTTTATTTGCAGCAGTTTTTCTTAAATCTAGTTGAACCGAAGACTTCATTAGACTGTCTGTCTGCAAGGAAATACACCCGAAAGGAAATATACGTACATTATGCACATCAACCAATCCCCTGCCACCATTTTTCTCCATCTTTACTGTTTCCTTAATTTCCATATGTGCTTATACCAGCATGTATACCAAGAATTATGTGATTATAGTGGTTAACAGTATTCAGCCTTTTCATTTGTAGTACTTTTTTTATTTGTATGTTTGGTTTGAGAAACCAATGGAATTATTTTGTATTAAAAAAAAAAAAAAAAGATTAAGAATCTTCAGGGTTTTTGTTTGTTTTCCATCCATGCTTATACTGAGTAATGTTTCATTAATTTTTTACTGAAGAAAATCTGAATTCACATAGCTGAAATTCTGTAGAAGTTGTTTGGAATCCTAGGTTTATGTTCTAAAGGTGTAAGTTATGATGCTTAAATTTCTTTTTTAAGGTAAAACAGAAAAGTTTTTAAGAAAACAAGATTACTTTATTCCTGTGTAATTTCTGAAGATAGGATAAATCTCCAAAAAAGTTCATTAAGATGTTTTTTGTATATTATAAATACATATTAGAGAAACTGAAGGATATATAAAGTGACAATATTTACTCATACAGTAACAAAGAATTCTGAAAGAGTCCTGATGCTTTCATTAGCAAAATGACCCTGGAAGAAGGTTGTCTTACTCCTGGATAAGGGCAAATCTGTTACTGCGTTTGTATTGGGAGTACTAATTACCAGCAAAATACAGCCAGATAAATCTGAAATGCAAAGAACCATTTTTGAGGGTTTCAACTGCAAATGGAGAAGATGCTTTAAAGCTAGTATTGACTTTATATGTATTGTGATATCTTCCTTTTTAAAACAAGGCAAAGAGGATAAAATCCTCATTAATTAATTCCTTCAAAACAGATTTATGTATCTATATCAAGTTAAGGTAAGTACCTTTAATCAAAAAATGTTGGCCCTTGGTAAGATAAGAATTGTAGTCTTTGTGGTGTTGTTGAGTCTTCCATGTTTTTCCCTTGAACATTAAGACTAAATTCCAAGTTGATTAAGCATAATGGGCACAGATTAGTGCAGTAATTGGCTTTGGGCATTTGTCTGAGCCCAGTTTTAACCAAAACCTTAAATTCAGCAAACATCCACTTGTCCTGGAGGAGTTTTGTCTGACAATGCTGTCTAACTAAAAATTAGCTTCATTCCTTGTTAAGATGAAATATATTTATGTATCTCAAAGGGAGCAACCTATTGTTCAAATACTACTCTAGGTTATGGGTTTACTCCCATGCCCTTGATGCATTTTTGGATTAGACATTAGGGATTAAATAGAATCAGAGAAAACTCTGAAATGGAAATTCTGGACTCGCCTAAGGAAAACTGTACCCAAGGCCCACCAGTGCCATGTGGGTGTTATTGGCACTTGCTACCAGTAATTGGTTTTCTCTTCTAACTCAGTACCATCTGAAGTTTTGTTACCTTCCTTTATTATATTCCTTGGACTAAACTATACCCTTAGTTTTCATTTTGTCTAAAAGCATACTGGCTGTGGTACTAGTGGGATCATGCCCCCAAAGGCTAGGGTTTTCAAAAAGAGTCTGACCAGAAAGCTGTGGACTTCTACCACTGCTGCTGTGTACTGTTGGTTTGAACTAGGCATAGATTTAGAGAAATCTCCAGCACTTATTCTTCAGCACTGATCACTTCAGTGGTTTCTCTTAATTGCACTGTTTCCAGCCATAACTGGCTTCAGATATTGCATTGCCATTGTGTATACTTAGATGTACATTAAGGAGGAACTTACATTGCCCAGGCTCTGATGTCCCAACCAATCTCAAGGCTTGTCAGTACTTTTCTGTCAGTAAGAAATACTTGAGATAGATGTGAGCTAGTTTGCATTTTTCTCCATCTTCCTTGAATGCACGTTTGCATCTCCCAGCAAGGCTTGCTCCAGGGAGTAATTAATTTACTGCATATCTCTTCATGGCGTATCTTGCTTAGACAGTTGCTCTTTCAAGGTGCACTGCACAGTGATTCTTTGTTCTCTGCACCTGTGGGTGGCACTTTAATTTTAGCAGGAAAGAAAGGAGGACAATTTTCCATATGTTGCCAAGAAAAGTCTGTGACAAGTTAGCTATACTTAAGAAATATGTCAATACTTGGGGATGTTCTTTTTAAATATTCAGTGAGCTCGGGGGTTATTTTTCTGTATCATAACTTCTACATTGATTTACTACGAGTTAGCATTCTGGTTAGGTTTGTTGCCATGACATTTGCTTTCATGATTTGAGCTCAGTTTTATTGTTCTTCCAAAATGGAATGGAAGACCACTGCACTTGTTAGCTACATCATCTTGTTTATTCCAAACGTCAAGGTTTATAATAACTGATTGTGCCACCTCATTGTCAACACCCTAGATCCTGTGAACAGTCAGAAATCTCAATAGTCAGGCAACTCTAAAGTTGTCTTTATGTAGTATATCAATAGTAGTTTCCTTTTATAGATTGAGACAACAAATCCAAATGTAAACTCTAGTCCTTGACTTCTTGACCATCTTTGCAAAATGAACCTTGTGCAAACCTATTATCCGATTCCTCATAGAAATGGAATATTCCAGGAACTGATTTACCCTGTGCCCCATAACCTGTTCTCTCTCTTGCATTTGGAAGTGGTCGAGTGTACTTCTGCCTTGAAGTAAATTTCCATGGCAGTTTTCAGCACTGTAGTGTGTGCTTAAAACAAGAAGCCATTACTTCAGCTTCTTACTCAATAATTGTAAACTACCCCTTTTCTTATGATGCCATTGGTTTTCCTAATTGTTTTAATGTTATAGTTCTAAAGGTCTTCTACTGAAAAAAAGAGTGTGTGTATATATATATATATAAAAATACTTGAGCAAAACTATTAACTAAAGCACTTTGTGAGCTAGTGGTTATTTTTGGTTGTGAAATTGGAAGTGACAGGTAAACAGGAGATTACAAAACTCTATTCTCATCATTTTGTTTGTGGACCACTTCTGAATTCTTCTGTTTCTGGAGGTACCTTTAGAAACTTGAATTTTCTCATTTTAATGCATCTAATTCTTTTGAGTTGAGTCATACGTTATTTTTAATGCCTGATGGTATATCCACCCCCATTCATTATAGATAGTTGTCTTTTACATATTCAATAATATATTCAAACAGGTTTTTATATGGAGTACAGGATTATAACAAAGATTTGAAATGTTTATCAGACTAAAGTTTGAAATGTTTATTGGAGTCCTAGGTAAAAAAGACAATGACTTAAAATGTCTGTGAGTGATGGTTAATAAACCTAAAAGCAAAGAAATGTAAGCAGTTATATTATTAACTCCTTAATAATGACCAGTAGCATTTCTTTGTTATGTTTCTAGTTCTGCTATTCAAGTGGATGTAGCTGTGCCTCTTAACACCTGGGTAATTGAGCCATTCATTTGTAACAGAAGCTATGCTGGAAAAGAATAATAGAATAATAACACCCAGAATAATAACAGCAGCTTAACCCCTATTATCAACTGCTTCTATTACATTACTTGGATAGTCACTAATTAAAAATCTAAAAAAAAAAAAAAAAGCACATTAGCTACTAGCAGGTCTGGGTTCTCTCTTGACATCTGATCTTACCTTAACTGGATCAGTCTTCATCTCTTCAGTAATGAGATAGTCCTAAACAAGAAGAAATTAGAAACAAATGGAATAGAACATCACCCTGTTTACTATCTCAAGTCTCAGATTGGCTAAGAAGTCTTTTAAAATTTCCCCAATTCAAAGGACAAAATAGATAGCTAACTAAACAAGATATGAAGCACTTCAACTCACTCAGACTGTGAGGAGTGTTTGACCCTTTAAGCTTCTCAAATTCTGTCACAACTTCTCAACACTGATACTGGAAAAAGACGACTGTGAACGTGATACAGACAGAATGTAACTTCAGATCTGTATCTGGGAGCTTACAGAGCTATGCCACATTTCATGTAAATCCCATGACTCCCGCTCTCCTCCGTCCAGTGGTTCACACGGCTGACCCAGTCCTTGCAACACCTACAAAGCAGTGTGGCCACTGACTGAGCTGAGGGTAGCAGGGGAAGACCCAGTGTCTCCTCATGGTTACACTTTTTTTATCTATGACTCCTCGCTGTTGTAGGTACTAGGACCCCACCCATTTTCCACCCTCTTCATGCATATTTCTGATATTCCTGAGGAAACTCTGTACGTGCGTTCAAGCTACAGTTCTGAGATCTTTCTCTAAAAGAAAAATCATCTTCTTTTCATCCATCCTTTCTGTTCCAGTACTGAGGCTGTATCAGAAAGCTAGTGAGATGAAAATTTCTTTTCTAACTTACCTATGAAATCTTAGCTTAATGCTCATCAGCATTAGACCTGTTTGCTTAAAGTAAACATTAAATATTCGTATATATGAGTAAATCTGAAAAGAGTAACATATAGGCAACCTGTTTCCTGCTTTTGTCCAGAGTAATTTGGATCTGAAGATCTTTCAGGAATCAGAAATAAATGAATATTTGAGATGTGACTAAGGAAATGTATATGGCTGATTTATAGTTAAAGACGGGAGGCCATGCAAACTCTTGAATTGTCCAGGCCAGCAGGACAGGACAGTGACAGGACAGGAGTGAATGAACTTCACTTACAACACAAGGAACTTGAAAATACAGGTTTAAAATGTTTTCACTGTTTTTTACAGTAGATCCACAGCTGACACTTTTTATTACATATCATTATTTTGTGCACTTGGATTCAAAAGAGCTCTGAAACATGCTTCCGTCCGTCCTTGTGAAACTCAAGTTCCAAATCGTGCGCACCTCAGATGTTCAGCATTTATGAGAATGGAAAAGGATGCCAAGTGATCTTGAAAGCAAACAAATGAACAAAGCTCAGTGTGTTCCCCCCCGACACCTCAACCCCTTCATGTTTCCTGGTATGGGTTCATATGCCTGTTTTTAGGCACGTGAATGAAAATACTCCCCTGGGGATGGGGGGAGAGGCAGAGATGGGAGAACTGGCTGGTAGAGCTCTTGCATTACGAACTGCAGAGGTACCCTCTGCACACTGGGCTCTGTGCTTGGTGATGCCTAGTGGGAAGTGGGGTGTTGGTACGAGCTCAAAAATCCCGTCAGGTACTCTGAACTAAATACTGGCCTAAGCTTTTTCTTCTTTGAATGGAACCAATTGCTGTGACTTTTAAAGGTATCTGGTTGAATGGAAACCGGCAAGTCCCAAAACAGCTAAAGAACTTTTTTTCTAATGAGTGAGAAGTTTCTCAGCCAAAGACAACATCCTCACTCATTTGGACGTGGATCACAGGTTCACATAACAGCCTTCCATCTTCCTGTGTCACTTGAGAGCACAGCGCGAGACCTTGTCACTGCTCTGTCAGGTCATACTGTACTGTTGGGCTTTAGGTGCCTTTATGTCAGATGAAATCCAAGTTGAAAAAATAAGCAGGTATAAATTAAATCCATTCAGTACTCTGCACTGTATTAAAATAAACAGGTAAGACAAATCAGTTGTAAGTCTATTAACCACAGATCTTATTAAAAAAAAAAGTTTAAGAGAAAAGAGTTTTAGAATAATTACTACTCTTATTTTTTTTTTAAACTAATTTGCATTACAGGAAATGGAGAGGTAATTTCCTATTAATGGAGTAATTGGTTAACAAAATACTTTCTTGGAAGAAACTGTGAAATATAGTATGACTAACTGAAGTTATAAGAAATCTTAAAAATTAATCACAGTTTTCCTGTAAACATTTTGGAATATAGAAAAAACTATGATCATTAAGGTTTTTTTGTCTTAAAATGGATGCTGTATCTCAGCAGATCAGTAAAGAGAAGTATAGATTATTTTTCTTCATTTTTTATGGAAATATGTATTTCAGTATTCAAATATTGAAAATGTTGAAGGCATTTTCATGCAGTATGGTTGTTTCTTTGAATTATCTTTATCAATTTTTTTAGTTACTCCATTTGCAGTGCTGTTTGTCACAACCTTTTGGTAGACAGAAATCCATGAGATTTTGAAGAATTCTTTAGAGGCTTATTCACCAAAAATGAAGAGTTTAATTTTTTGCTTGTGTAACCACCCTAATAAAAATACAAATTTTCATCTAGTCATAAAATAGCTTTAGAGAAGGGAAACCAAAAGCTGAAATGCCGTAACTTGAAAAGTAGAAGTAAACTCATCGATCGTTCCAAAAAAGTTCATTATTTGCTTCATGATTTTTCTTTAGTGTTATATGCCTCTGCATAGACATAGCAGAACATTTTCTCCCTCTGTTTGCTGAACTTTTCAGCACAATGTTCTTCAGTATTTCAAATTTATGACCTTCATTACCTGAGAAGTAATTGAGGCAAACGTGTTTTTTATTATTTTCCAACCATTTCCTTATAACTGTGATCGTTTTTCCTGGAGGAAGTCCTTCTGCTGCTTCTTAATAACTGCTTTTTCCTGAAGTTATGCAGTTCCAAGAAGATGAATGTATGAATGTAATTCCACGTTGTTTTTTCAACCTCTCCTGATCAGTAGCAAGCACCTGTTTCTCATAAAATATTTTAAAGCTAGACGGACACCACCTCATATGAGTCACATCTGTCCCTTGCTATAAGCTGTCTATTTCATGGATGCACTGATGAAAATTCATACTGGTGTTCTTTAATTCTGTGGGAATTTTTTGTTGTTGTTTTGTTTTTGTTGCTGTAATAAAAGGCTTATTTAGAGCCAGGAGTGTACAAGGTTGACTTTCTGCAAACCTGACACTTTTCTAAAGAGCTGTATTACTTTACTCTCCTGCTCAGACAGTAGTCCTGTTGCCAGGTCAGGCCATTTCATAGTTGCAGCAGAAACAGGGGTTTGTAGCATCTAATACTGCTGATGAGAAGAGGTATGTTAACAAGGCACCTTATTAAGCAAGGAAGAGACTGGGCACTCTGCTGGAATGGCTATCTACTCTGTATTATTGTAGGCACAAATATATATACAAAGCACATATGTATTTGATCATCTTAATGACTTTATAGCCATACAGTATTTTTTGGGAGAGGAAAGAGCAAAGTACACTTTTTAAAAAAAAAACAAAAAAAAAAAACAACAAACTAGGTCAAGTCCTGGGGGGTGTCTGGGGTTTGCAGGAGAGAGCTGTGATATAAATGCTTGTCTGAGAATTAGGGAGAACATGGGACTGGTGAGACCAGTGGATACGGCACTGGAAACGTTCCCTGCTGCCATCAGCATTCAAAAGCAACTCAAGTTAGCAAAATGAATCTGTCATGCACTGCAAGTCAAAAACCCAAATGTTGTTGTTAACTGTACTATGCTATGCTGAAATCCCAGGCTTCACAGCTATGTCAGGAATTTAAGTAAAACATAAAAATTTAAGTAATACTTGCATATAGTCGGCTAAAAAGCAGAATGTACCTCATTTTACAGTGGACGGCAGAAACCTGCTTACCCTCACAAGTTTCAGGATGGCATTTTGAGCTCTTCTGAATAGCATTGAGAAATACAGGTTACACACTCGTGTTTTGTTTTCCAGTTGTGTTAACATGCAAGTTTAAGATGAAAGCTTCTGATTTTGGGGCAGAAGGAGAAAAATCACAAAAAACTGCCAGCAGCAAAGTGCCTGTTTAGATATAGCAGGAGCTGCCATTCCTGCAGCAATTCCAGCACCAGGGATGTTGTAAAGCCATGTGCATAATTGTTGTGGAATGACAAAGGTTGCATCATCTTTACTTTGCAGTATGTTTTTGGACTATTTGCATGTTCTGAAATACTTATCATCCAAAATTATTTACTGTATCTATGCAATTAAGTCACTATGACTCATGAATGGTTTCTTGCTGATTTTAATAGCAGGAATTCAAAGATGTGGGTTACCTGCTGTTTTCTTCTCCATTGACAGGTCTAAATTAACCTAAAGAATCATGTTGCTGCTGCCTGTAACCACAACTGTAAATTCAAAGGGCACTTTCAGTAAATATTTTGTAGTATTTGCTTAAAATCCACAGCTTCAGCAAACATTTCTGCTAGCAATTAATTTACTAGAACATGCCAAAAACAAACACAAAAGGGATGCAAAATTGAAGTCAAAGCAAATGTTTTTTAAAACTGAAATGAATATTCATAGCTAATATTTTGCAGCATTGATTCAATTCTAGTTGCGGTTCACTGGGGACATGCCATCTTCTCCTTCTTTAGCTAGTGGAAGTATCATTTGTGTTTATAATGGTTAAGAATAACGAGCAGTTTTACCTGTATTCAAGGAGAAGCAGACTTCTGAGCTGGCTTTGACTCAGCCAAAATATTTCTTTAGTCTTCAATAATCGCCTACTGCATTGGAAGAACATAAAAACAATTCCCCTGAGAATCACTACAAAAACAGTAAAATAATTTGCTAGTTTAAAATCATTTCTGCTAGCAGAGAGACTTGAACTAGGACAACTTTGATCTTAGAATAAATTATGTCTTAAATTGCTTAGATCTCCTGCAGATAGTACAGGAGCAATGGATATGTACCTTCATCCCTCCTTTTATTGCCTTTTTTTAATTTTTAGAGATACTTTCGAACTGATTCCTTCCTTCCTTGTTATTATGTAATATGGGTGGCATTTCAGTAAAGGGCTCCTCCATCTGCCATTTAGCCCATACATCATAGGTTATGATTAACTGAGGTGTTCTGGAGGTGCATTCTCAGAAATAATTAAAAATTAGGATAAGCACTTACTGCATTTCAGAATCTTACAGATATCAGGGTTTTTAAAGTAGAAAAAATTGATTATATAAATGGCAATTCAGTAAGTAGATTTTATATGTTAAATGATTATAGATAGTGAACCTCTGGTAGCTGATTTCCAGGAGGAGATCGTGTGTAAATTCTCTTTCCCTGGTTTGCATTCTCTTTTTATTGTCTTGTGCTGAATGATTTGTTTTGATGATTATAGATAGTTTGTATTGCTTAGACTACAGATTTATTTTACATGCAAATATTATCCAATTTCATGTCTTCATTAAACTTTAATAAGGCTTTATGAACTTAGTGCATAAAAGACAATATTGAATCAACAAAGCCTGTATAATGATGATTGAAATACCAGATCCAGGAAGAGCGATGGGGGAAGTAGCTCAAGTGGTATCAACACTGGTAAACCTGTAGATGCATTAAGCTTATTTTTAAGCTTTAATAGTTACAAAAGTATGAAGTAAAAGAGTCTGGGGAAAAAAAAGAGGAAGGAAGATGAGAGTACTACTGTTGCTGTCAATGGCATACTTGAAAGTAAATGCTAATGACGTTCGTTTATATGTAGCACATGTCATTTCTTTTAGTGTTTTTAAGATGATAAAATAATCATAAAAAGATTCAGTTTGTGGGTTATTGTGTGTGATGAAAAACCTGAGTAAAAAATGCCATGCTATTGCAAAACAGCAAAGATGATGATGAATCTCAAATAAACCCTAAGTAGAATGTATTGGGTGAAGGAATGTGGTCCTAAAAAATTGCATTAAATACCCAAGCATTAAACCAAGTGCTCTATTCAGTGCTGTGCTGATTTTATTGCAGTAGGAATAAGACATCTCTGCTGCTTTCTTTGCTCTGGTTGGTACCGCTCAAGGTCCTTTTGAAGGAGAGCAATTCACTTAAACAGAGCTACAGAAGAGAAAACTGTATTGGCTTGAAGAGCTGCAAACCGGCTGAACCATAGTATTGACACATTTCCAGGCTGTGCATCCACAGTAACAGACTCAAACTCATCAGGTACACAAAGGCAGTAGTAGTCAGCCCACAGCTGGAAAGTGGGTGTGTGCAGGGTAAGGGTCCGCGTGGAGCATGGAGCTTGCCAAGGTCCAGGAGAGAACAAAAAGGCTGTCGCTGAGTGACCAGGGGCTAGCGTGTGCAGGGGGGCTGCCAGGGACCTCTGCTGGCATTGCAGAGATTCTTGGGTCAGCTTGCTTTGGTTACTGCTTTGGCTTCTGATGCTTTGGCTTTTTGTTTTTCTCCATCCTGTGAGGTTTCTCCTCCCACACAGGTGTACCTCTTGATACCAGCTTTAGCTAGCTACTGGCGTAGCTTAAGGTAAGGAGGACAACACCTGACTGAAGCAGTGAGGGGTGCTGGGCACACTTGCATTTCCCATCAGTATCCTGTTGCACAGAGAATGTTCCTGCATCAGAGGAGACTTCTGAGGACAGGAGCTGGTGGTGGTGGAAGGTTTGATTGTTATATGCACAGCTAAAGTCTGAGAGGGCCACAGGCTAGCTTGCATGGTAAATGTAAAGGTAGTAGACCCTGAAGAAGTTACTACCGGCAGGTTTAGAGGAGAGCTCGTGATTGTTGCTGTGCTGGTAAAGATGTGTGTTTCTGGCAGGAATGTTCTGGGGGGCAAACCCATGTATGGACACTAACTAGAAACTAGGAGAAACCTATGTGCAGGGAGGAGCACCTAGCTTTTGCTTGATATGACCTACAGGGTGGATGTGGTTAATGGTCATTTTGATTCTGATAAGACCAGGAAGGAAACAGAAATATAAAAACAGTAACAAAGAAGGGCATCCAGTGTGCTGGCATGTGCAATATTAAACAGCAGGGGAAGGGTGGAACCCGTAAGAGCTTCTGAGCCAGTGTCAGAAGCCTAAAAAGTGAGATGGAGAGCTGGAAAGCCAGGTGTCAGATGACAAGCCTGGTATGATACATATCTCAGATGGAGTAGAAGGAGGATGATCAATGGGATAGTGATCAATGGGGTACAGAGTTGCCAGGCTACCAGCTTTGCAGGAATGAGAGAATAATATGTACAGGCAGGAGAGTGTCACAGCATGAGAAGTGTAACAGCTTAAAAATATTGCAGAAAGAGAAGCACTGCAAAGGCCTTGCACAGGATTTCTGCCCACTCTAATAATAGAGATTAACTAATAAAAATAACTAGGAATGTACCGCAAACACTTGCTCAGGACCACAACAGTGATCAGGAAATAAGAAGTGAAATCAGAAAAGCTGTGGATTTAGGACACTGAATAATAGTAAGAGGTTGTATCTACACACACGCAGATAGGTCAATGCTTCATCAGGATGAGGTGTAGAGAGAAAATGTATGGACACATAACTGGCTGAATGGTAAAGTTAGGACCCACAAGAAAAAGATGCCATTCTGGATTTTGTGTTGTGCTACAAAAGATCTACTTCAAGGTGAATTAAAGGAAGACCCCTCCTTAGCAGTGAACACAGTACAATACACTTTCATGTCATAGTGGGACAGAGCAGGCTGAATAAATCCAGTCTGCAAATGCTTCAGTTTGGAGAAGGGCAACTATGTAAAAAAAAAGGCAATTAGTCAAATAAATATGCGAGCAGCCTGAAAAGCAACATGCCTGCAAATAGCATGCGGTGTTCAAAAGTGCTTTATTAGAAGCCTGGATAAACTATCACGTTTAAAAAATAAAGAAAAGAAAACCAAAACAAACAAGAAAAAGCCACCAAAGTGATCCAGCTCCTGGGAGGATGACCCTGAGGAGGCGGTCATAGGGGAAGACTTAGAAATTTCCTTTAAAAAATACAAAGCTTGTCCAAATGAGAACTAGAAAACCCATAAATCATGGTGGGTCAAATCTAGGACTAAAAATCTGAAGAACGAGTTACAAGGGGTGCTCGAGCTTCTACTCAAAGCTTCTTAAATCAAAAGCAGGAGTCAGGTAGGGCAAAGGTGGGACCACTTAATGACCAAACTGTGAGGAAGTACTTGGGATTTATAAAGCTAGAGCAGAGAAGTTTGGTGAATTCCCTTCATTGCTCCTTGCTGTTGAAGGTATTGGGGAGGTTTCTACAACTGAGCCATTCTTTTGAGTAAATAGGGTAGGGGTCAGATGAACTTGACAAGTTTGGGTAAATACACAGAAAGCGTTAGACCAAATAGATGTATTAGATGTCAGTAAGTCACCAGGTCAGATGGCACTCACCCAAGAGAAACTCAAATATAAAATTGCAGAGGGGCTGGCCAAGGCTTCTACCTGACCGTTGCAAACAGCCACAGTGCTGGAGGACTGGCAGGGTGCCTGTGTAATTCCCTGTTGCTTCCTTCTCACAAAAGGCACTCTGGGGGGGACTACAGACTGAGTCACATTTCCAAGGCTGGTAGAAAGGTAGAATATAAAAATAATGATATCTTTGAGAATGTGAATAAATACAGTCTGTTACGAAAAAGGCAGCATGGTTTCTGTAGGGAGAAATCCTGCACCATTGAAGTGCTGTGCGAGTTGAGCAACATGTGAATGAAGGGGATTCCTGTGAATGTAGCATAGCTGGATTTCCAAAAGGACTTCGATGGAGCTATTAAAATAAAAATAAATTTCCACCAGATTGGAGGAAACATCAATTTTTTTATATTGATCAAAGGGTAGAAAGCTTAAAAGTAGAAAAATGGAGAAATGAGCTGGAAAAGGGAACGGGGAGAGAAAACCAAGTCTTTCTTGAGTCAAATGCTGTAGCTAACCAGGAGGAAGTCCAGACAGACCTAACAAAGCTGAGACAGCAGACAAAAAGGTGACAAAAGAGCTTCACGGGAGATAAATGTGTGGTTGTGCACCTACGCACCATAACCTAACGCTGGACCTGACGATTCCGGTTGAGGACAGAGAGCTTGGAGCCACCACTGACAGTTCTGCAAAAGCCTCCCCTTTCTGTACGGTGGCAACCAGAAAGGCCACAAAATAAATGCTGGACCTGGCTGGGAAGGGCTGTTGAGAGCCCCAGAGAGCAGCAGCGTTTTGCTGGGATATTGCGTCCCAGGGCACGGAGTGCAGCGTGCAGCTGCGGTCGTCTCAGGGAGGACACCATGGATGGAGGTGGAGAAGGTACAGAGAAGGGCAAGTGAAGTGAACCGGGAGAGGGAGGAGCTGCCTTACAAGGAGGGACTGAAAGGCTGAGGCTCCTCAGTCTGCAGGGAGAAGGCTGAGGGGGATCTGTTTAAGGTTGTTAAAATCATGAAGGCAGTGGATGTGGAACTTGGTTCAGCAGATCCTGCAATCCTTAGACTAGAAGACACCTGTTAAAGCTGATAGGAGACTGAGTAAAGACAGTAAAGAAAGTCCATGCTTATGCAGCACTAAGTGGTACATTTTTGGAATTTGCTGCCACAGGAGGCTATTGAAGGGGCCAGCATTGGTGAGCCCAAGAGTGGATTTGAGAAGGCCTGTAAGTCAGTACTTGTGGTTTAACTCTGGTAAGCAGCTCAGCATCACCCAGCCACTTGCTCATTCACCCTCTCTGAGGTGGGGGAGAGATTTGGAAAGGTAAAAGTGAGAAAACTCGTGGGGTGAGATAAAGACAGTTTAGTAGGTAAAGTCAAAGCTGCACACAGAAGCAAAGCACAGTATGGAATTCATTCACTGCTTCCCATTGGCAGGCAGATGTTCAGCCAGGGAAATAGGACCCTCTTTTGGAGGGTAGATCTTAGGGGCTAGTACATATGCACCGCGGCATCAAAATAGTGGCCCAAACTGTGTCTTGCTCTGAAGAGAATGGCTGCTTCTTCAAAGCTGTTGTACTCTGCCAAAGCATCAAAATCATGACTGATCCATGCATGGTGTAACACTGATCATACCGCCTACAACTCTGCTCTGCATTCTGGCAGGTGTTTAGGAGGTGATAACAGTGCTCCCGTCTACAATTGCCCGTTGTTTCTTTGCTTTGTACATTAGTATAGTAAAATTGTAATACTCTGCGATGTACTCTGTGAGAAAGTAAGTAAAATTGAGTTTCTGCAGGTGATTTGTGCTTGCTTTGTCTAATGTAGCACAATATCAGTCAGGAGGTAGCGATCGGTAGCAAGACGTAAGACTCAGTCCAGAGGCAATACGACTGAATTGACTGGAGCAGTCTGAGGGGTTTGTACTAAAACAAATGTCTTTGCCTCAGCCCAGCTACAAGTCATCCTCTATCTTGGTAATTTTGCATCTGTGTTTTGTTATTGTTTTAGTTTTTAGGAAAGAGGTAGGGGAAGCCAGGGAGAAAGCAAGAAGTTAAATATTAGTATGTGAACACACTTTATTCCCTATTTAAAAATCAAAATTTAATGCGTGTGAAATGCTATAGTAATAGAATGTCATTCTAATGTACCAAACATTAAATTCTTGCTTACATCTACTGGAAACACTGCCAAGAAAATTGCTTCAGGGCTGGCTCACTGCGGAACTTTCCCACTGCCCAAGCAATTCCAGGCAATAGGATTTGTTATGATAATCGACTGACTACCAGTGCATTTGTACAATACAACCCCCCATAAAGCAAGCAGATCAGGAAAGAAGTCAAAGCACGAATGGTGTGAAGTTAAAATCAGTGAGGAGAGAAGAAATTACCTAAGCTGTGCTCTACAGTTATTTTTCTTCAAATATCTTCTCTGTTCACCAAAAATATGAGTAGCTGGTATGCAGTATTGGAGTCAGTTGCTTGTCTGTTGGAATTTTATTCAGCCCACTTTGATGGTGTTTGAAAACTGCTACTCTTGTGGCATGTCCAAGATCAGAACTTGGTGCACACGATAGCTCTGTTACTGAGGACTTTTGCAGTTCTACAAAACTGCATAAATATAAGTAATTTAATTTTTCCTTGCTTGTTGAATGTAAACACACATAGGTAAACCACCTGTAGCCAAAGATAAATATATACATGGTTCAAAAATATGTTCCACTAGAATATAACTTCAGTAGTTTAAACCCATTTTAACTTCTCTGAAATCAAGTAATTTTTTTTTGACCTTAAGCAAATAAGGCTCTTTTCCTCTATACTGTAACCCATCACTTTCACATGCGTATTGCTTCCTTTCTTAGTTCTTCCATTAGCGTTCCCTCCTCATTGGGACACAGTTGCTGTCCTTTTTCTTCCTATAGTAAACTGCAAATGTATACTCTCTAAAAGCCTTTGGCTTATTTGCACTGTAAGTTGTCTTCATCAACTTCTTTTATGGTAGTGGGGATTTAACACTGAGGGGCTTTTTCAGGCCAACAACCACTCTTGGCATTGTATTGTTCATAAATATAATATTCTTGAAGATGTCACTTCCCAAGAGACATCAAAATTATTATCTGCAGTAGGTAGCAATGGCATGTATCACAGCTTGGCTTTACATGATGTAATGCAATCTGCAGAGTAAACAGGACATCTATTACAGTGGTTGTAATCGCTTTCTCTTTTATGACTTCGCGTTTTTATTATGTCTTCATTACACAGCAACATATATTTCAACTTTGACCTTCATCTGCAGAGTGAATAAAAAATAGGGTTTCAATAGATGAAAGCAATTTTTCACTTGCAAAAGCTGCCTTTTGGTGATAATAGCTAAAGGCTTCAGATGAAAATTTTTTGTCCACTCAAACTGCGTAGTGAAAAAACACATTGACTACCCTTTTCTGTAAATACAAAATACTCTTCTGAAATTCTGTTGCATTCTGTATGCGTCTGGATGGCATCTTCCGTGCTGAAATCTACCTTCTCTTTTAAGAGAAACAACCTGTTCATAAACATGTGATTAAGCACTTCATTAAAAAAATAGTGAGAATATATGTATTTCAAATGTGATTTGACTGTGATACAAATCATTTTCAGAAGCTTGTCATTTTATCAGTTACATTGCACTAGGTGTATAAAAATAACAAACAAAACCAAGCAAAACCAAAAAAACATTCAGCAATTTGGTTTCAAAGCTTCATTTGCCTAAATAAGGTGTGCTATTAAACAAAAGCTCTGGAAGCATTATTAATTGAGCTGTTCATTGGCTAGCATTTTGCTTATTTGATGCATTTGTTAGTAATTTACTTTTTTAAAAGACTCAACCTTTTTCCGTCTTAGCTGTATCCTTGTCCAAATGTTATACACTGTAGAGATGTATCTTGTGAACAGTCTCCAACGTCTCATCTTTAGAAGTTTGATTTATCAGGAAAGCTGCCAGTATCTTCAGAAGTGGTCTCAAAAGTATCTGTATGTCAGGGGAAATCTTGGGTTTAAAAATCTACAGTGTATTCTGGGAGGTTTCTTAGCTATCAAAATCTTAGAATGTATGAAATACGAAATCAGATGGTCAAGAAGATACTGGTGAAAGATTCGCATGGATTTTAAGACATACCTGACAATTCTCGGTGCTGATGTCATTAAAAGTGAGAATAAGTAGGGGGAGGAAAAAAAAAAAAGGAAAATCTAAAATAAGGTGGTGAGAAGGCCTCAAGTCCAAGCTACTGGATTCAGTGCTTATTCTTGGAGGCAGAAGGGATATGCTGGAGACAGGACAACGACAAAAGCAATAAGCATATGTAATGAAAGCAAGAGAAAATCTTGCAGTAAAGCATATGACAAAGAAGGTTAGAATAAATGTAGGAGACTGTACACGAACACTGACTGTTTGCAATCACATTTTTGCCCTAACAGAATTGCATTTATTGCTACAATTCTGAGTGTTGTTATCACACCGATCATTGCAAAAACAAAGTGCCTCAAGGTAGAAACACCTTATCCTCATTCATCCTTGGTATCTCCCTTGAATATATGCTTTAGTTTATAAAGGCAAATACGACTTTTTTTCTGGGGGAAAAAAAAAAAGCTAAGCATGTTCTTTTTTCGGGATCTGAATGAAAGCTTCATGATTGCTGACCTGGAAAATGCTTGTCAATTACTATCCTACAAGGGAGATACCTCCCAAATAAGCCAGTTTTTTCATATCTCCTCAGTTACTTCTGTGTGTGTATTTTTTTCAAATTATTATTTCTTTGTTCTTGTAGATTTGGGAAGGAATTCGTGATGTCATTCAATTGATTTCATCCAGTATGCATTACCTTGTTTTTAAATACAGCAAATTCAATCCATTATTTTCTTGGATACTTTTATTAACACAAGATGCTGTTGAAATCATCCTGAAAACTTCTGAAAGTTCTATGAACTGGAGTTAATCCTTACTCTTAACATATATTTAAAATATATATACACTCCCACTTATTTCTATACTTATTTAATGCCTTCCTAAACCCTTTTAAGATACTCAGGTTAAGAGAGCATAACATCATGACTTCTGCTCGTTAAAAGGTATTATTCAATGGCTGGAATTTTGAACACCTACTGTTGTAGCAAGAATCTGTTTTTAAAAAAGTATAAATTGCACCCTTGCACAGTCAAGGAAACCCTGTGCTTTAGTATGTGCTGTTTTAAAACCATAAACTTGGGTGGGCCACCATGGAATACTCCGGGCTACTTGTAAAATAGGAGACTGTTGGTGGAATAGGTTTGTATTAGAGCTGGAAATGTAACCATGTGGGCAAATCTCCCTTGAACTGTAAGACTGTGCCATCAATCTCGTAGTGTAGCCCCCATTTTCACTCTATCTGAGTCCCTCTGCGCTGATTATCTCTCCATGACTTGCTGTGTCGATGGACCATTTATCATGTTCTGGGTTGAGAAAAAGGATGGAATTTTAAGTAATGTCAAAAATATGACTGCCTTTTAAAAACAAAACATAAAAAACATTGTTCAGTGTGGGGAGTATCTCTGAGAGATGGTGTCTCACATCAGACTTGGCTAAACTGAGACAGAAGTTGTCATGCTTGTTGGTTGTTCTTACCTGCATTCTTAGCAACAAAGCTCTGTAACATGTTTTATACAACTATATACTAACCATGTCATGTCTGGAGGCGTTGACTGTGAAGCTCAGACCGTCTAGAAGGTGGGCAATCTTCTGGGAAAAAAAAAAAAAGCATGTAAACAACAGAGAGGATCCAGAGAGTAACTGGGCTGTGAAGCTCCGTATCCACAAGTGCAGGGTCTCTGCAAGCAGTCTTGCTGTGAGTTGTCTTAGAAACTAGTACCAGTGTCCCAGCTCTTATAGAGCTGTGGGTAAAGAAGCAGCAGATCTTCTGTTTGAATAAATTCAGAGCAGACTGGGGTCCTTCCTGGGCACTGGGTCCTAACAGGCAGCTGAGGTTTTCGGTTCACGAATTCTGTTGCAATGAAATGATGGTAGGAAAGCCTTACAGTGGTAATATCTCTCATCAAGTTTTACCTTTGGGAAAAATATCTGAATTTATCTTTGTGTGAAGTACATTGGTACAATGGCTTGCAAGTTTTCTGGTTCTAGTGTCTTGTGCAACCCCTCAGAAGTCAGAACAATTTCAGAGGGGACATCTGTTGAGACATTCCTTGTAATATCAGCTCTCTGCACATGGAAGAGAAAATTAACAAACTGTCAGGGCTGCTTTAAGATAATTCTGGTGGGTGAGGAGGTGGAAATTATTTAGGGGAAAAGATTACTTCCCTGTTGTCTTTGAGATAAAAAGTTGGAAAAAAATCCTAAAGGAATATTTTAAGATTGAAGTTATTAATACTTTGCAAAATTTTGCAAGTGTCAGAGTTATCAGTATGTCGGTTCAAGACTTTTTTTTTTTTTTTAAATTCAGAATAGGTTACAAAGACAAAAAGGTTTGGATAAGAAGCAGCTTTATCCAGTGTATGTTCTTTCAATTGGCATTGTTCATAAAATGTCCAGTCACAGTGGTGCAGCAGCTGACATGCTGCTTTGGCAGTTGCACGTGACCTGAAGTGGTCACCAAATCTCGCTTCACATTCATCCAGTTTTGGAGCAACTCTTCCTGAGATGCAGGCGGTCTGTGTTAAGAGTTGCGCACACAGGTAGCAACAGAGCATATACGTAGGTCACTATCCATAGAGGTGCCGTTTCAAACTCCCTAGGGTGTCCTTAACCACTAAAAATACCCTGCTTGCTGGCAGATCAAGGTGTAAATATATCCTGGAAGAGAACAAATTAACCTGATTATTTTTGAAGTGAATTCCATCTAATCCTATATCTAAACATTTAATTTAGCCATTGCACATGATTTTAGAAAGAAAAAATATCAGAATCAAAATACATAATCCTTATTCGTTCAAGACCAAAGTTTGAACAGACATGTCTGTGTATTGAGACAACATTTGAATAGATCTTGGAGGAAATCTTGTGAAATTCTTTCCTGTTTCCCAGTGAAGGCAATGAGAGGGTCGCTGTTGACTGCAGTCTTGAGCTTGACGCTGAATGCAGTAACCTGATTCAGTAAGGTGTTTAAACACATATAATCATAGAAAAAGTGATCTGATGAATCATGGCCCTATCCATGAAAATTTGTCTAATGAAATTGTGTGAAGTTAACTTTATTCACAAAACACACCTGTTTTTCTGGGAAGATGGCTATAAATATCTTTGTGCCACCTGCCCCAGCTGTGAGAGCTCCTGTAAATCATGTAATTTCCTCTGACAACTGATACTGCCTTGAGGGCACCCTTTCCTTTCTTTCCACTTTTTCTGAAAATGAGTATTTGCATAAATACAAATTTGTATGCCAATAAATTTTCTACTAGATTTCTTTTTCCTCTCATAAACTGGAATAATGTTCACTTTATTCATAATTTAGCCTTCCCTCTCCCGTGCTACAGTTTCATGTATGGCCACGTTATGAAGTAGGATATTATCACTCAGGAATGCTGCCCATCCAAAGACGCTATCGTTTGTTAAGACAGTGCATTAAAGGGGTTGTTTTGCTTTGGCTGTGCTGAATCCAGATGGAAAGAAATTAACTGACTGGAAAACCAAGAGTGTCAGGGCTCTGCTTGTTTATCAGTCTGATTTCCCAGTTTCTCTCTTTGTATCTGTGGGAAATTGGTGCTGTCTTCTATCTGAGGTTGAATTTGAAACTAAACTCCTCAGAAAATCTTGCCACAGGTCTAGAGCATGCAGTCTCCTGCTTACACCCATGCTTTTATCTGATGTGAAATTCAGGCAGGTAAGCCAGTACCCCATGGGACAGCAAAGGGGTAGAACTGCAATTCCTACTCTCCAAGCAGAACATGAGTCAACGCTGTCATGCTGCTGAAAGAAAGCTAAATAAATACCTTGTTAGGCCTTATAAACAGAGCGTAGACTGCAAAAATGCATGGAGTGATCCTGTGTAAAAATACAATGATTTTCCTTCAAGAAGGATATGGATTTATTGGTGGGTGTCCAGAGAAGAGCAATCCAGAGTCGAGATTGACAGAATTGCAATGGTATAACCTTTAGAAGAGAAAATCATGGGGAGACATTATAACAGTTTTCAAGTATGTGAAAGGCTATTGCAAAGAGGAAAAAAAACATTGCTTCTGTGTCTGTGACTTACAAGACAAGTAGTAACGGATTTAAACTGTAAACAGAAAAATTTGGAATCACTCGTGGGGAAAAAAAAAGCAACAACAAACCCAACCTTCTGCGATATCCATGGTGCAGCGCTGCAGGACGTGGCCTTAGGGAGTTTGTGGAAATTATTCAGAATAAGCTGGATAAATATCAGCTGAGAATGACAAAAGAGTAGCAGCCTGCTCCCCGCACTTTTGACCTCGACGTCTAGTGCACCTTTAGAATAATTAAAATCCATCCTTTATATGTACAAGCTGTATAAACAGTATTTTGATATATCTATAAAATTTGAGCTATATAAAATTGTACATCGATGCACGTGTGAAAAATAGATTTGAATAATGCTAAGTTTTTCTTGCAATGCATCTATTACTGCATTTTTACAGAGTAGTAATATGGCTAATCTTTATTCTTCCTGTGGTTAAAATATAACTTTCTACTAGCACTTAAACACAAAGAAAATATCTTAAATACTTGCCTCATATTCCATTCTAGAGCAACGGGAAATATTTCTATTGTTTCCTTTTTTTTTCCTTTTTTTTTTTTTTTTAGTTGTTGTGATGTGGTTTTCTTATCTGTATTTACTGATACATTAACTGTATTGACAGAGATCCACTTACATAAAATGGATGCTCAGGGGACAGTGTACAGCAACAATCTATCTCTGTGTGAAAGGAGAATTCCTGACACCTTTAGTGTTAAGTCATTAGTTAGGCATGGTTTTATTTAACAGCTCTTCATGCTGAAGGAGTAAATGAGGCATTTAAATCACTAGGAACAGGGCTTGCCCTGTGCTGCTGTTCTTGCCACAGGCCCAGGAAGTACTGGTTGGACTTCGGACAGTGTATTAATCCTTCATAGGCTGATTTCAAAACTCCTTTTGAAAACTTGAAAGCACAGGACCCACAGATTTGAGAATGACTAAACTCTAGCTCAAGGCAGGAATTTTTTTAATGAGGCAGGAGGTTGGTTGTGTGCTGTCTCATAGAGAGCGTGCCCATTAATTCATTTGCAAAATGCTGATCTACGTAGGAAAATTGTATAGGCTTAACTGGCAAAGACAGCTTACACCAGTTTGCTTATCCAGGTTGACCTGTGTCCAGCAGGGAGTTAGGTCTGGAGGACACTGCTTTCCTGGGCACGTGGGGCGAACAGCAGACAGCTGCGTGCATCCGGCATCACCAGATGTGAATTTTCGTATTGATTTGCTCCACACTAAAAGTCCAGAGTGCGTGCTCATTAGAAGATGCAATTCAATGTTGGGGTTTATGTTATTTAATGGGAAAGGAAATACCACTTTTTTTTTCTTTATTTCTTAGGCATTGGTAAGGAAGTACTGCAAAGCACATTGTTAATACCTGTCCTGTTATCAACAAAGCTCTCAGGCGTGGGTGCTTTGTAGGAGCTCCAATATTTGCTTGTAAGATGCACAATACCTGTAGTTTCCCAGTCTCACAAGTATTTTTCTTACAGTGACCCTTCCAAACTGATACCTTGACTTATAGGCTGTCACTTTTGTTTGTTTTCCGAAGCTAAACCTGCTAATGTTTACAACGTGCTTAACTGAACTTGGAACCTGTGCTCTCCCTTGGTTACACATCAAAGAGAATCTTTTTAGAAGATTTTGTCTGGTACAGTAGCATGAAGGCAGTACTGCTGCAATGTCTGCCCCAAAGGAGAGCTGACATGAATTCTGAGCAAGCCTAGCAGAGCTGACAACTCATCCTGTTTGACCACGGAGGCTGGGGATGGTGCTAAGAATCCTAAATTTGCCCAGGTGTTGCTGTTTCATCTTCTATAGTTTAAAAATTTGGTCAGCAAATACCTGTATATCAGGATATACAAAAGGTTATGAGGAGGGCTTACAGTAAAATGGGAACTGTTGGAGAATTGAGAAAGTATTTATATGTATTGTATCTTAAGTCTTCTAATTGCCTCGATAGAATCTGGATCAAGTCCTAGTGATGCTGATAAAAAGCTTTGTTTTGACTTCAGTGGGCTTTGGGTTGGAGCTTAGACAAACAAATATAAATTATTGAAAGGACCTTCCTCTGCCTTTTGCCACACTCTCTCTTTAACAGTGGTTTTTTTTTTTTCAGCTAAATAAAATGGCTATTGTGTTTGAAGAAGAAATTTTAAACATCTGCAATATTTAGGCTACTCATTTTAGATCTCATGATATTTCATGCTCTTCATAAAGTTTCATGTCCTGGAGGGAGGTTATAATGTAAGAACTTCAGCTGTCATTTAAAAAAAAAAAAAAAAAATTGCTTGGTCTCAAGATTACCCAAAGGAGCTAGCAAATATGAACAGTAAAAGATAAGGGGGGGGGGAATAAAGTACATCAAGTGAAATAATGATCCTTAAGTCAATCGCACATCCTTTGGGGAAACTGACTCGGGGTGGTGAATATATATAATTCATTCTGGTGAAAAAGAAATTGCCTGGCTATGCATACACTTCTGTGCATTTTCTCTGTGCTGCTACTACTCATGACAGTGTTACAGCCGTTTTATCTCAGCTGGAACCATTTCTCTGCAGTGATAAATATATTTGTGTAAAGCACTTCAATCTGGGTGAAGACACCTCTTCACTTAGTGCTAAAAGTGCAATAATATGCCCAAAACTTCGGAAAGGGGAAAAAAGAAATCGCATACATATTAAATGCAAATTCTAGGCATCATAGTCTTTGGATATCTCTTATTTATTTTTTGTCATCTCTGTGTCTTTGCCACAGATTTTGCCTTTCTCTTGACAAAATTGGAATTTTATACTGATCAAAGTAAAAATATTGTTTTCATAGTATTTTCCAAACTCCTACAACTAAAGCCTTTTCAGCTTCAACAAAATGTTAGTAGATCTTTAAAAGTTTATGTACGTCATCAATTTGTTAGCGTGGATCAACTTTAAGCAAAGGTGACCTTATGTACCTCTGAGACTCAATTTGAATTTCCCACAAATACATGTTACTAAATTGTATTTATTTGTTTAGATCATAAATTACTATGGATGCCTGTCCAAGTCTCCTGGTGGCCCAATACATCAACAACTATACTATCCTAGCAGTGTGGAATTAATTATTTCAACAGGAACTCAGCCAAACAACATCCGATGGAGATTCTTCAATCCAGTTATTACTGTGAGAAACAAATCCATAGTTTTCTCCAGAAATCTTATCAAACTGTACCTTCTGTGTCCTGCTTCTCCTTTTCTCTTTCTCTTCATCTGTTCTGAAACTGAGAAGACATATGGTTCAGCCCGTTTGCTATGTTTTGCTTTGCTTTAAGCTGGCTAAGACTTTGGGAATCATTTTCACAGAAAACTACTAGTTCTCTGAAACCATGCCTAATTAAAGATCAATTTCAGTGTTTTCCTGGGTTTACAAGTTCTTTGGTAGTCTGCATTGCATTTGATGCTTTGGGGTGAAAATTCTTTTCCTTTTGTTTACAATTTTATATATATACTTACATGTACATATGTATATACTAATATGTATATAGATCTCATTTTGGAATGTAAGGCAATCAGGAAAGAAGTTAAACTAAATGAAATGTTTAAATTATTAGGTGACAATTACTTGATAATCTGTCTTCAAAGACACTTCCATGATCATCTTTTTTTTTTCTACAAATTAGGCCAAAGCTGTGGAAAACAAGTTTAGTTGTCTTTTTATTTTGACACACTGCTGTTTCTTTCATTATAATCTTACCTTTAGGACTGTTATCGGGGTTCTCTACAGATATATTGATATAATTATTAATATGACATATATTAATATATATACAAATCAGCAAGGCTGTATATGCGTGTGTTTGTATACAGCCTTGCTGATCAATATCAGTGTGGTGAAAGGTGTCTCTGCAGATATGTAACATTGCCTAGAAGGCTTATGAGAACAGTGAAATGCGTTGTTCCAGTCACCAGCTTTCATTTTGTAGTGTTTGTATGCAAGACTTGACAGAAAACCAAGGTTTTTTTGTGGAGGTGGGGTGGGGTTGCTTTTTTGTTTTTGTTTTTTGGTATTTCAAGACATTTATATTCTGCATTTCGGTTCCTCCAGCTATTAAAGGGCTCTTTCATGGCTGTGAACATTAGCTCACACTCACCATTAAAACCTTTTGAAGTCTTTTGTCAGGTACTGTAATATGCCTCTGTGTAATTAAAAGTGCTGATAGTTGTCTGATGCATCTGATGACGCATTGGATTTTTTTAAAAAGTTGATGCCTTTTTGTAAACTTGATTTTTTACTGACCCCTTCAAGGGTCAAAGCAGAAATGTAATAATATAACAACTAGTGTGTCCAGATACTTCTCTTGGCAGTTCAGCAGCTGCGTTCATAGGTGCAACTAATAGATGAGAGCACTGCTGGATTACCTCTTCTCATTTTTAGCAATAGACTGGTCCCTGAATCCCTTTCTAAAATACATCTCTGGTACCATTGTTTCTGCTCGTCCACAAAACAGAGCTTTGCGGGTGATAAGCATCTGTCATCTTTTAGCCAAGTTAAGAAAAGCTTCTGGTGTTCTGTGCTGACATGCAAATGCATCAAACTCAGTTTTGTTTTTCTACATTCTGTTTAAGCATCATAATATTATTTCTCTCAGGAATTAGCTGACACTTAAACATCTCACAAAGGTATTTTATATTGTGTAAAATACTATTCACTTAGACTTTCTAAAATAAGCCTTTTTGAATGCATATTTAATTGTCATACTTGATTTTTAATTTCCTTCTTTAGGCTAAATTCTAATACATGTATACCCAACAGAGTAATGTACCTGAAGATTTTTTTATTCATATGCATTCACAAATCAAAGTAATAGCATACATTCCTAAGAAATATTAATCTTGTTCCTCCCCTTCTTTTTCCTGTCTTTTTTGTTGTAACATCCAAGCAATATTTCTTTAGAAAGGAGCTAAATAAAAAGTAGAATACTAAATGCACCAAGATTAAATACTAAGAATTCAATAATAGTAATCATATAATAAATGGTATCCTCATAATATCTACTGTTGGTTTTGAACATAATGAATCGTACAGCAATCATGCAGTTGAAGAGTGCATATTTCTTATGGAAGCCTTTCATTATGGATGTGCTTTTTTTACTTCAAACTGAACTGTTCTATGGCTGTAGGGGGGAAAATAAGGCTGAAGTTTTATGAATCTAAAAGTTCAGGATGAGAATAAAAATTAGTATGATGTTTTAAAGTGAGACTGTAAACTTTATATTATTCTCCTTACAGGGCTACTGAACCCAGCCCCCACCAAAGTGCACTAGGAATTTCTGAGACTTTGACAATTATAGGCTCTATATAATCATTAATGTCATATGAATAAATAAAGCCTACTTAATTCAACACTAATGAGATGAAGTAGGTTCAGACAATTTTCATCACTAAAGACCATATTCCCTCCTAGTTCTGCTAGAGTAATTGTTCATTGTTGTCATGTTATGCAAATTATTTTCAACCCTGTAGAGCTCTATAGACAGTATAGAGTAGCAAGATTGGGTGAAATTGTTAAATAATAATAATAATATAAACTTGATTTTTTTGCTGGAAATTATTATTTAGACATATTTTAAATATAATTTTAGTGGCAATTAGGAACAGAATTTGCAACTGTATTTGATACATTTGGAATTAGCCAAAATAACAGGATAGCAAAGGGATTATGAAGATCTCTGTTAGAATGAAGAGCACATTTATATGGAAGAGAGGCTAAATTGGGCCATGCTCACATCCAGAAAGATGTTTAAATAATCCTGAAAGACTTAAAACACTTCAAAGCATTTTCTCTTATTAAGTTCTTTTTCAAGAACCTTCTGAGTTTGCATTGGCCTCCTATTCCCTGCTACCCATAATGCACACAGCATATCAACTTCCCTGTCCAGTTCTTGCATATTTTACCATATTCTGTGCTCATTTCTGCCATTTTTATAGAAAGGAAGAAGATGGAGATTAGATTATGAACTTAATGGAGAGGATCTGCTCCAAATCAAAATGGAAAGTTAAGAGAGACAAAATCTAGGAGAAATGTTAAAGTTAAGCTTTGTATACTTGGAAGTTTGCAGGCGTTTGTTCTAGCGTGTATGGTTTGGCAAGGGCAAATGTGAAAAATGGTATCAATTGATACCACTGTGTGAAAACTTCTCATCAGTTTTGTCTTAATAGGGTTTGAAAGCAGAGTCAGGATAGTGGTCCTACCTCCAGAGCAAAATTCTCTCTCAGCCAAGGTCTCTTCTCACGTTCTGACCAGGGATGATTCAGCCTGTTGGGTGCATGTTTTACCATGAACATGCCACTGCCTCCAAAGTCTTCTGGGGGGGGATCCTGCATCTGGCACAACTGTGGTAGGAATTTGATTCAACTGAAAGAAAAGTAGATATTTTGTATTTAAATTCAATTGCAATTCTGGCAGCCAAAGAAAGATGCAGTCTCAAATTTTTGACCGTTTGCAGGTGCATTTAAATGAGCAGTAACTAGATTAACTGGAAATATCCACCTCTATGTATATGCTTTATGTTTATGAACTATTAGAGACATAGTGAAAACATTGCATTCATGATAATTTTCTACAATCTGTGCACATCGCAGTGACAGAATTCATGCTCTCAGTCACTACTCTAAACTACTGGCTAATCCTCCCTGTTTTAATATCAGCAGTTAATTTATGCAAATTAGCATGTTGTAAAATTTGTATGTCATCCATAGTTCAAAACTGAATTTGCTAAGTACTTGTGAACTAATCACCCCTCTAAAAAGAAGGAAAAGAAGCAGTTAAACTAAGGCTAAACCTACTTATAATAAAGTATGAAATAAAATTTATTAGTATACTTAAATACTGGTATATTCTTCAGATAAATTAAGAAAAAGTCTGTGATAACTAGACTGAACTGTGAGAAGGTATAAGATGGAAAAAAATAGAAGTCCGAAAGTTCATTTCAAAGGAGACATTAATAAAAACTGTATGACGTGCAGCAAAGGAAATTAGCTCCTAGCGTATATGGATGTGAATAATGCTGGAGGATGTATCGTATAACTTAATCAGATAGGTTGTAACAGGAAGATGCAACTGTGGTTTCCTTAATGACCAATGGGTGATGTAATCAAATGCTAAATGCACATTGTCAGGTTCTGACAAGTTTCTATCACAGCGAAGATGGAGTATCACTTAACTGGGAGTTGAGACTGATAACACATCCTCTCCTGAGTGGAAGGAGGTAGGAGCAGACAGGTTTCTATAATGCTGTTGTGACATGAAGTAATCTTCCTTCATCATTCTCTAATGTAAATATCGCATTCCCTCAGGGTATATGTCTGCTGAGTTCGGTGGGGTAAGAAGTTACTAATGTCGCTGGCTTGGGCTCGAGGCGCAGCCGAGGCTGCTGCAGCATGGGTCTGGCAGAGCTGCAAGAGCTTTCAGGAGCCTCTGGCTTCTGCCAGCAGCTCTGCTTCTGCAGCTCCACCATGCAGGTCCATGGATTATCTGAGGTGAAGGTGGTGTGGGAGTGACTGAGCGTGCGCTCCCCACTCTGAGTGAAGGAGAGCTCTCCTGCAGTAAAGTGCTTCAGTAGGTAAAGTGCTTCTAATACTGGGTTGGTAGGACTTCAAACCTTTCAATTCTCTCACTGCTCTGCATGTCGCCAGTAAGTGTTTTCATTTAAACAACCCCCAATTTAAAGTTTAATAGAGCAGTGACTTCTTTAGCAGCAGGTTCAGATCCCACTTGAGCAACTTCTGATAGCCTCCAGCCCAGGGGGACACCAGGGCTTGGATGTGCCTGCCCCAGGATGTCTCCGGAGGCAGGATGGTCTGCTCTGTGCATGGGAGGGAGGACTTGGTCATTGCTGGCTTCATTGCGCAGCGTAGGTACGAGTCCTTCGTTCACCAAATCAGAGAGGTTTAGCAGCAGCTTCATTGCAGGGTGCTGCAGTGAATATGAGCCAAACAGAGCCAAAGCTGAGACTGAGCTCATTGATAATCCCGGGCTTTGCATTTTAATGCATATTACTAGTTGAGTAGCTAGATTGTGTTCCTATGACGGAGCAGATTAGGAAACCATTTGCATGTGAATCTCTCTAAATCAGTGCAGTTTCCTTGGTAACAAATGGGGAACCAAGCTCCAAAATCTGCTAGTTGCCATTAAAATGAGTGTATATGTGGGGAGTGTGTGTTCTTCTTACAAGTTTTTGTTAAAGAAAAGAAGGACTGCAGAACTTAGCAAGATGCCTGATTTGCATAAAATGAGAGGTTGAGGGAATAAAATTGGTTCTTCACTCACCAGCGCTTAACTTATACAAAAATCTCATTCTTAGTCAAACAAAACCAGCATATTTTGCAATCAGAGTTTTGCTTTCTGGCTATTGAAAATGAAATTTGCTATTGCTTGTTATTTTTAGGGAAGCTGCCAAGAAGTGGCATTTCCATCAGTAGCTGCTTTCCAAGCTTCCTCAGAAGCCAGCTGGGAAGGCTTGGGGTATAATTTTGCTGGAGACCCACAGGGGCTTCCCAGCTCGCATCTGTGGGTCTGCGGGTCAGATCCTCACCCTATCTCGATTTAGACCCTAGGGAGGTTCTCATAGGTTCCCCATCAGTCCACAGCAATCAGCTAGCTTGGGCCTGGAGCAGTTTGTGATTAGAGCACCCCTAGTTGTTTTCTGAATGCTTAGTACCTGCTGTTTTCCTTCAGTGATTTCACGAAACTTAATACTTAGCCTCAGTGGGTTTTGTGCTCACTTTTTCAGGGACTTTTCAGCAGAAGATCTAATAATAAATCTGCCTTGTTAAAAACTAACTCCGGAAACGTAACTGAAAACATGTAAGCAAGTAGGTGAAAAAAGCCTTTTTTCCCCATCTTTTTTTGTTTTGTTTTGCTGGCTCTCTGTTTTATGATTTCCAGTTTGCAAGTTATCCTAATTAGGCATAAGTTTTGAACATGAAACAAACTGAAACTTCAGTTGCCCTAAAATCTCTGCAATGTATGTATGAGGGAAAATTCAAAATAAAAGGAGATTTCCTCTCAGTAGGAAAGCATCTCTCTTGTTCAGAGGTGTAATTTTTGAAAACATTAAAATTGTAAAATAGCTTTTGTAATAAATAAAAGTAATTACTGTTCAGCTCTCGCTTAGGAGCAAGCTAAGCTACTTCTGCTGCTGAACACAGCTTTACTTCATTTTATCAGACTAAAGTGATTTTTCATGTCATGCAGGGTTTTGTTTCCGTTAATGAGCCATACAATAATCAGGAATAAAAAGGGGAAAATTGTATTTGAATACAGAAGACCTGGGTTACTGAAAGTTCGTATCACCAACATGACCAAGCTTTATCCTTTTTCATGCATCATTGAAAGCAGTGGCACAATTAGAAAGCGTCTTGTGAGTGATCAAGTTGTGTGATGGAATTCAAGTACCATGGAAGGTGGGTTGTGGACTCGTAAATGTTACTCCAAATTCTCTGCTCATCTTTGTGGTTGTATTTCAGCTTCTTTAGAAGACAATGTAATCCTGCTAACCTATTTCTTTCATGAAATTATGTACATAAGAGCAATATTAACATTCTTGTGATTTTTTTTAATAAGAGATTAGTCTTTCACATGTTTGTAAGTGCCATCAGATCAGGCCTAGGCCTAGTCACTGCGGTTGGGAGCATCACTTTTACATTCTCAAATCTCCCTAATACTTAAACCAGTAGTTCAAGCACACCTTTATTCAAAATTTATTTTCTCTTTTTTATCCCCCATTTCACAAGCTTGTGGATTTACTAGATAACAAACACGCAAACATGTAAGAATGGTGATTCTGTATCTTCATTTGTAGGAGGGACATCATACAAATGACAAGAGTTTGCTTCATTTTGAAGGATACACTGAAATTTTCTTTTCCTAGATTGTAATTACATTTCCAGTACCCTGCCAGCACATGCTGATTGCCTTTTGCAACTTCCTTGGGGCCTGGTCAATCCATTGATTACAAAACACTCTTTAAGTGGATTTGTACTACATTTGAATAACTGATACCATTTGATTAGGGCTGAATGCTGATGTGACCCACAGTAAACAGCTATTTCTGAATCTTGTAGTTTTTTATGATGAGTCTTGTGACATCAACTATTTCTTAAGTGCTGGACTTTCTCATGATCACCAGTAGGGTCAGTTGATGCATGTGAATGAAGTCTTCTGACTCTTTTGGTTGCAGAAAAAACAGAACACGCATTTACCAGTGCATGTAACAAGTTCAGAAGCTAAAAGGCAATAAAATCATAAATAGTTCTTTACAAGAAAGTTAAAATAACAAATTTCATGCTAGTTGTTCCTGCTTCTTGCTGTATTTAGTTCAACAGAGTTCTTGTGCTCCCTGTTGCTTTTGGCAACATGAGCAGTCCTACGGTTTACTTCTGTTACGCTGCTATGTAAGAAGCAGCTCCTCCAGGATTACCCCCTCAGTCGCTCAGAAAGGCAGAACCAGATTTACTCAATGGGGTCCAGTAAATTGTCAGCCCCCACCAAGGGCAGCAGGATAATGCATGTGCTTTAGAGGTTTGGCTGAATTGTGAACAAAATTCTTGGGGTCAAATTCATGCAGAGAAATATTAAATGGAAATCTTGTTTATAAGCACTAAGTAGTATGTCCTCCTGAGAGTGACCTTTGATAACTTCAAATGCTTTTCAGTAAAATTGCTGTGAGACTGCTGCATATAGAGTTTTCAATGAGCAAAATACACAATTAGTGGCAGGACAGTAAAACAAAATCTTGACGCATGACATATATAACGTACTCTCTTACATCCCTGTATGAGAAGAGAGGGAGGAGTAATGTCTGTTAAATTAATGGAATTTCAGGGCCATTTTCTGTATTGCTACAAAAAGGATATATCTGGGTTTTTTTTGTTTGCTTTTTTTTTTGTTTTTTAAATACTGCTATGATCTCTTAAAGATAAATTTAAAATGTTTTCATTTCTCAATACATAATTTCAGTGAATAATTATTGGTTAATTATTGCTATAATTTATTAGCATTAGAGCAAGTATTCATTTGGTAACTATTCGAATGTGTTTGTAGTTAGCATAGACTATGAAATTAACAATTTTCTTCAAAATCTGCTTAATACTCTTTTTCCTGAGTTTCATAAATACACATTTTTTTCTCTTAACTCAGTTTTTTTTGTTTTTCCCCAGTAACTCAACGTTTTGATTGAAAATGCTCTGCAGGTGATAGAGGAGAAAGATTTTTAGATTAAAGAAAATATTGTGAACATGTGGATTTACGTAGATTAAAGGGGTAATTTCCCTCTATGGCATATAATACACAATTATGAGAAGAATTTTTTTAAGAACATTTTTTTAAGAACAGTTTTCCATAAACAAATAAATGTGTATGCTCACTTGAATAAAAAGTGTCAGTGACTTAAGGTGTACTACATAAGCCTAAGATTTTTCAGATTCATTCCTACCCATAGTCATAACAGTTTAATGTATTATACTTATAACCCAAACCACAGCTGCTGTACACTGTATTTTTGAATATTACTGGACAAGTAACAAAAAATCCTAAAACAGTGTGCCCTGCTCTTCTGAATTAATAGTATCTTTGTTTGACTTACTGATGTTTTGAAAAAAAGAGTTATGAAGGTACAACGAAGTGGAGAAAACTTTTAAATGTGTCCAAAGTTCTGAGACAATATGGACAAGCTGTAAGGAATATTTACTAAAGGGATTTGAATTTGTTAGGCTGAAATATATTTGAAGTTGAATATTTCCCAAGGAGATAATACCTAAATATCACAATAATACAATGCCTTTAAAACTGAATGAACTGTTTTGATGAAAAAAAAAAATATATATATATAATACTCTAATATTTGCAAACCTATCCTTTAGCATAACCAGAAAAATCCTCGAAACCAGGAAGTTACAGAAGGGACCTACTACATAAATCCAGACCCCTTTATCACAGACCTGCATTTGTTCTTGAGCATTTCTGGATGGCTTTGCCTTGTAGCTGCACTGTGGGTATACCAAATGCCATGTTCACAAACTTGCTTGCAATTCTTTGCAACTGCTGCTTGACAGTCTGAGTGCTAGGAGACTAAAGTAGAGGAGAATATATGGGATGGCCACAGGCAGCCTATTGCAGTGCTTACTGGAATAGCCATTAGTATGCATTTTCTAATGACTAACATGAATCTTTCATGCTGCAATTTAGACTCGTGACTTACTTCCTACCTAGTGTACAGTATAGGAAACAATTTTCTTCTTAAAAACTGTACCATTGCTACTTTTTTTAAGCTAATCACTCTGGCTTTTTTTTTAAAGCACCAAAGAAAATGCATTCTAGACCTCTGCCTTTTCTGCCTTCTCTTATTTCTTTCCACTGCACTTTGCGGTTTATTCACATCTTTCTTGAACTGCAGTGCTTGATGAAGTATTTCAGCTGAGGCAATAGAAATATTCAATAATCCAGAGGTGTTACATGTGAGATTTAAATACATTAATTTATTCTAGGAATTGCTCCAGATATGCATGCAAAATGGTCTTTTAGAGCAACCCATAATTTCACATAATTTCTGTGTACAGAAGCTTAGATCATTAGCTATAAATTTCAGAAAAAAATTAAATGCACGTACATTTAAATGATTAGTCTATATCAGAGATAGGGAAGGGTTTAGTACAAAACCATTCTGTATTTTGGAAGATTTTTTTTCTAATAAATCTGGAAAGTCACAGCTAACATCTGGCTTCACTTATCATTTGATTAGAAATTCAGATCTTGCTCTTAAAAACAGCATAAAATTTCAGTAGAAAAAATGTACCTGGAAAAAAGTTTCTTCCCTTCCTAGACCATATGCATTTCTTAGTTAAAGTATTAAAGTTACTGAGGTGAAAATGCCCTCTTTGTTTACAGCAGCTCCTTGGGGCACAGCAGTCTCCTGTACAAACGAAATACAGAAAATGAATGAGCAGCATCAGGAAGTTAATATCATACATGAATGGCAAACTTTTAATTGCAAATGTATTTTTTGTGTAGCTACTACTGGAAGAAATCACTTTCATCATGTCTGTTTGTTCCAAAATCCCATTATAATCATCCTGCATTTAATACACAGACACCCCAACATGTCACGTCTGGGGTAATCTTTCTACTGGAATCAAAAGAGGAGTAGAGGCTAGACAGGGGGACGGTGAGGCGGGCTGAAGACTGCCTGAACTACCAAGGCTCAAAGTGTTGTGATCAGTGGCACAAAGTCCCGCTGGAGGCCAGTCCCAGGTGGTGTACCCCAGGGGTTGATACCGGGGCCAATACTGTTCAACACTTTCATTAATGACCTGGAAGATGGGACAGAGTGCATACTCAGGAAGTTTGTAAATGCAAAACTGGAAGGAGTGGGTGACACACTGGATGGTTTTGCTGTCCTTCTGTAGCACTCCAACTGTGTGGAGAAATGGGCAAGCGGGAATGTCATGAAGTTCTATGGGAAATGTTAAGTCCTATCCCACAGTGGTTCAAAAGCTAAAATCACAGAATCACAGAGTGGGCAGGGTTGGAAGGGACCTCTGAACCCCGAAACGTTTGGACTCTCAGTTGACAGTCAGTTGAAATCCTCTTGAATAAAATCATTGAATGGATTGCTTATTGGTAAAATTTCCTGAAGCAGATATAGAAAATGCATAGGTAGAAAACTTGCTCTGGAAAATATAAACAAAATATGCCATCTCATTTATTTACCCTGTATTTGTGAAGGATGCTATTCAGGCCAAAGTTTCTGGTACAGATCTGGTTTGAACGTCTGTGTTCTCAAAACCCCATCAATTGTGCTTGCTGACTACTTTTTGTGTATTTATTTTGATAATGAAGCTACAACAAATATGAAATCTTTAAACCTCTATAGTAATTTTTGGAAATGTTTTCTTTTTTGAGGATCGTGCTTTAAAATCTGAAAAATAAGTGATTATCTGTCATTACAAAATAAGTTGTTATAACAAAAATAAGTAAGGGCCTATATATCTGTCCTTGGATTCATTGTATATGCTAATTCAAAGATTCAATGTAGGCGTGTGGATAACAGAATAATGGTGGGAAACTGGGGAGATGTCTGTGCTTGTGTTTGTAATACAGCATTCACATAACTAAAGAAAGGACTTCCATTCCTTTGGCTGTCAGTTCTACATCTGAGAAGAAAGCTGTTTTATTGAAACAAATTGTTTAATATATTACACCTACCAAAGCATAGGAGTTGTGTAAGCATGCAACATTTCCGCTTTTACTTGTGAATATCTGAAACACTGTATTTTTTGGCTAATAGTACTCCTATCAGTGATGGAACACCAAGTGGTAGTGATTCAAGATGAAAGTACGTTGTGTTTGTCAGTGTCTCTTTTAATAGAAAAAGGTCAATAGAAATTGTTTTAACCTTTTTTTTTTCCTCCTTAAAAGAAGACATATTTTGAGTGTTAACAAAATGGGTTGTTTGTTCTATTTCTGGTGATGCAAACTTAATTGAATTCTTTTTTTACTACTAAAAATAAGTCGTTGAAATCCAATATCCTGAGATCTGTGTCCCCAAGTAAAGGATAATAAGTTCAGTTGCACAAAAGCAAGTGATATGTTTGTGAATAACATTAGTCTGAAAAGCCAGCTGTTCTACAGAGGTANCCAGTCCCAGGTGGTGTACCCCAGGGGTTGATACCGGGGCCAATACTGTTCAACACTTTCATTAATGACCTGGAAGATGGGACAGAGTGCATACTCAGGAAGTTTGTAAATGCAAAACTGGAAGGAGTGGGTGACACACTGGATGGTTTTGCTGTCCTTCTGTAGCACTCCAACTGTGTGGAGAAATGGGCAAGCGGGAATGTCATGAAGTTCTATGGGAAATGTTAAGTCCTATCCCACAGTGGTTCAAAAGCTAAAATCACAGAATCACAGAGTGGGCAGGGTTGGAAGGGACCTCTGAACCCCGAAACGTTTGGACTCTCAGTTGACAGTCAGTTGAAATCCTCTTGAATAAAATCATTGAATGGATTGCTTATTGGTAAAATTTCCTGAAGCAGATATAGAAAATGCATAGGTAGAAAACTTGCTCTGGAAAATATAAACAAAATATGCCATCTCATTTATTTACCCTGTATTTGTGAAGGATGCTATTCAGGCCAAAGTTTCTGGTACAGATCTGGTTTGAACGTCTGTGTTCTCAAAACCCCATCAATTGTGCTTGCTGACTACTTTTTGTGTATTTATTTTGATAATGAAGCTACAACAAATATGAAATCTTTAAACCTCTATAGTAATTTTTGGAAATGTTTTCTTTTTTGAGGATCGTGCTTTAAAATCTGAAAAATAAGTGATTATCTGTCATTACAAAATAAGTTGTTATAACAAAAATAAGTAAGGGCCTAAATATCTGTCCTTGGATTCATTGTATATGCTAATTCAAAGATTCAATGTAGGCGTGTGGATAACAGAATAATGGTGGGAAACTGGGGAGATGTCTGTGCTTGTGTTTGTAATACAGCATTCACATAACTAAAGAAAGGACTTCCATTCCTTTGGCTGTCAGTTCTACATCTGAGAAGAAAGCTGTTTTATTGAAACAAATTGTTTAATATATTACACCTACCAAAGCATAGGAGTTGTGTAAGCATGCAACATTTCCGCTTTTACTTGTGAATATCTGAAACACTGTATTTTTTGGCTAATAGTACTCCTATCAGTGATGGAACACCAAGTGGTAGTGATTCAAGATGAAAGTACGTTGTGTTTGTCAGTGTCTCTTTTAATAGAAAAAGGTCAATAGAAATTGTTTTAACCTTTTTTTTTTCCTCCTTAAAAGAAGACATATTTTGAGTGTTAACAAAATGGGTTGTTTGTTCTATTTCTGGTGATGCAAACTTAATTGAATTCTTTTTTTACTACTAAAAATAAGTCGTTGAAATCCAATATCCTGAGATCTGTGTCCCCAAGTAAAGGATAATAAGTTCAGTTGCACAAAAGCAAGTGATATGTTTGTGAATAACATTAGTCTGAAAAGCCAGCTGTTCTACAGAGGTAGACCTCTGTGTATAAAATTTATGTTAATGGGAGACTGCTCATTCTGTATTTGGATTGGGCTTATATTTATAACTAGTAAGTCCGCAGCTGAAGAAACATCCAATTACTCTTTCAGATAAGTTGGTGCGGAATCAGATTGACCAGTGTTTTTTCTTTCTTGTCTTTGCTCCATTTTAGCCATAGATGTTACCTCATATGCTTCTTATTGTCATTCTGCCATTGCTATATTTAGCACATTATATATCTTATATAGTTCTACAATTATCATTATTATTTTGTTTTTATGTATCTATTATATATTCAGTAATGTGTATATTTAGGGATACATACATGTAATTAAACATTCTCTGGCATAATGTGAATTTGCTACAGTTTTAAGAAAACTAGCTGGAGATTGGTGGTATATTAATGAAATTATGTCCTACACAGAGAGAACACCCTTGAAAAGGTGACTATATTGGACAATCAATTAGCATACCTGCACTAAATTATGCTAAATAGGTTGGCTAAAATGCACTTTGAAATTAAAATAATTATTGAAATGGCCCCACATGTTGTTCATCATGGATGTGACAGTGTTAATTAGCATGTGACCAGAGCAGGGAAGGGGTGTTTGAAGTGGCTGGGTTGCTCAGATGAATGAAATGTGGTTGCTCCTCCTCTGCCAAAAATCCTTAGGATCCTTTTTGCATTCCTTCTTCTTCCGTGCCGGGGCTGAAATGCTGTCAGTGAGGGGTCAATACTGAAGGATAAATTCATTTGTGTCCTCCTCCTGTTACAAAGGGATTCAAGACCCAAGTGCCATGAAGCTGTCCCTCCTGCCTTTTACAGTCCATGGACAGCGTAGTGGAGCACGAGGCAGTAGGCACCGCGCTGCCTTCCCTGCTTGTCATCAGGGTGCTATGACAAAGGGACATGCTGGTGCCGTGCCAGACCTGTTTCCTCTGCAGCCAGTGCAGAAGGGGCTGTGAACCCCCCAGACAAGTAGTACTTTTCACCCACATGATGCCGTGCCCTTCTTAAAATAAGTTTGCTGCCAGCAAGAGAGAGTGAAGAAATGGTGGCCAGATATCTGGGAAAGCTTTACATCAGAAGCTGGTTTGCAGCCAGGGTTTGCCCATTCTCATGCCTCTGAGAAAACCCCATACCGGAATGTTCAAATGCCTTTTCGGTAGATTATTTCCCCAAACAGGTTTTGAGGGAGCTGTTTAAATGCAGAAAAGGGATATGAGCTTGCATCAAAGTTTTCTGGGTAAATTCTTTAGCTGCTGAAAGATGGGACTTTCTTCAAGTTGTCTTTAGGGGACAAAAACATTCGGTTCAAGAGGAAAAATAAATTTTTTTGTTTGAATCAAATGATTACTTTGTTCACTTGCAGAGAACCCATGAAGCATACAAACTTAAGTGATTTAGTTATTCTCCAAGTTTTGTGGTACAGATGCTTATCCTGTCAAAAAAATAAATAAAAAAAATCCCAGAAGCATTTTGCTGCCCCTCCAAATAAAAAGAAAGCATACAAGCAAAGAGCTCTTCCAAGAGTAGGTGTTAGGTTTATACGCAGAATAGTGTCACAGGATTTCGCTGAGGAAGGACTGGGTTAGTATGAGCTGCTTTAAATATCTGTACTGATAATTACCCAGACCGTGAATTAAAAACAACAAAACACAAACTGTCCTTCCACACTAAAAGGAGATTTGGTGTGTATAATCACTCGTATCGTGCCTCACAAGCAGGTGCCTGACTGACATAGGTTGTTTTTGCTTAAGTCATCCTGTAGTACTAGCATGCATTCAGGAGCAGCTGTCATTCCCCTTCCTTTGACTGAATTGAAATAATGAGCTTTCAGAGAGCATAGATTTAAGAATGAGTGCATGTTGACTTCAGCAGTTTGACCAAGATTTTGAACAATTTGAAGATGTGGGAGAGGATGCCAGAATGACGTGTCTTCTGGGATGTTCCTGGGCCCCTGTCTCCTGAATATCCCTGCTGGGATCCAGCATGGTCCGCAGCAGCTGGGTAGCTTGACATAATACATCTGTGGCCCTTCTGATGTTTTTTTTCTGGTGATGAGGATAGTGCTCGGTGGCTCAGCTGAAGTGGCTATGGAAAGTGAGTCTCTTGATTCAATTTTTCATGCTTCGTGCTCAGCTAAACCTGTTGGATAGCAGCCCACAAATCTGATCAGCTCATGGAAAGCATCACGAATTCATACATTTGAGGACAGTCCATCTGCAGTTCTTTGAGATCTTTCACATCATTATGAAGCTTAGATCATGCACAATGAAATGCAGGATATATGATGACGATGGAGCACTCTTTGGCACGGGTTTAGGCTCTGAACTTAGGGCGCATTTGCAGGCAGAGTTCAATTACAGATTTTAGCACATGCATAAACATTTTTTAGGATAGCATCTTATCCAAAGCAGTCACAAGAATGATTTTGGGGAAGTTTTGGGGTATGGGCTGTGGGAAGGACACTTAACAGAACATCCATTGACAGATGCACACAGGCAAATAATCTATGCATGTGAAATCAGTGTGTTTTATGAGTGAAAGTGGCTGGGAATTAAATTGTTACTGTGTTTCGGTTGTTTAATTTTGGATCATGGAGCTTGCATACTTGGTTTACTACCAGCTGATTCCAAATTCATTTTCAGCACTTAATCAGTCCTGGCACAGGACTGTGTTACAGAAATTGCTATCATTCTTCTCTGCCTCACCATCAGCTGTGGTGGTAGATGTTCTGTTTTGTCTAAAAGCAACAAGAGGCCTTGTCTTCCACTTGATGAATAGCCTGATTTTGTTATCTTGAGTGTAATGACGTCTGGCTTCATTGTCTGGTTGCTTTTTCACTGAATTTGATTTTCTGAATGCTGCTTGATACAGGCTCCTTTTAAATTGTACACTAGATTCAGCAATTTTCTTGAATGGCAGAGGGTTTGACTACATCTTGCTTGTGGTACACACGGCTGCGTACGGCTGTCCTATGTTGCGTTTCCTTGATCCCTGGGCACAAACAGCACACAACATTTGCACCCTCTTGAGCACCGAGTGAGTATGCTGTCATTGTCCTGAAAACAAAAAATCACAAGCATGTTTTGGGGAAATGATGAAATTCAGGATAGTTTCTACATTCTCTGAAACAGGTAGCTTCTTGTCACTATTTATCATTGTTGTTTATTTAGTGTCAGATATAAATCAGGTGATTGAAAGCACGGTAAAAGATATTAACTGACTGCTTCATTTGTAAATATTTTGGGAACTGCCACCTCCGTACATGAGATCACAAAGTCTTTTTGTCCTGTATTTCAGAATGGGGCAATTTGACATGTTTAAATTATGGGTCAAAAACTGAATAAATGAAGAAACTGACTAGTCAGTCTTTCTTCCTAATGAGCATTCTCTACCACAGTAGCAGAGCTGCCAATTACTGGCCACTTGTTCTGGCTACTCATTAAGTATGTTTCAGCATGAACCTCTTATGATTTGGCATGTAGCCAGATCAAGTTCAGTTTTTTCCCATGTCCAGAATAATATTGTCACTATTCCGATAGGCAAGTAAGCTGTAAGTTTCCTACATCCAAAGCAAACACTAATATGTGCATGACAAAAGGGAATCTGCTCTTCTTACTGCCAAGAAAATCATTTCAGGAGTGACTGAATTTGACAGTAGTAGATGAATTTCACTTTATTTAGTTTGAATTATGACACTCAATAAAATATTTACTATACATCTGACATCATTCTATCCCTCGGAGCAGTTTTAGAGAAGCAACATGCAGCAGCTATTGCCCAGTATTGCCTCTCTAATTTGCTTTCAAGAGTTCACTGCAGTTGGCAGTCTCTTTAAGAACTTCGGAAAGGCAGAGGAGAACAGATTGCTCCATATGTATGTCCATTAGGATTGTGATTTTTAGGGATTTTTTTTTTTTTTTTTTTACTTTTCAATTTGATCTTTAGGTTGCTATACTCAGGCTGTTGCATGGTGCAGAAAGGGTCAAACTAATCTTAGAGTTATTGCAGTTGAGAAAAGTATTGAAGTTGTTTAACATTTGTCACAGCCTTCGTCTGAAGCACATTGTTCATTAAAAGCTTAACTCTTGTTAATTCACACTAGTATGCAAATGTCATCTGAGAATCCAGAATATTTTTCGGAATTATTTCCTCACTTCTAGCATAATTATTTTTGGGAAAAAGAAAAAGAAAGTGTTCTTGAGATTAGGCAAGTAAGTCAGGCTTTTAGAAATCCTGCATATGCAAAATATTGCACATTGGCTTTCCTGCACTGGGACTGATACTTATCCAGTATAGATATGTACCAACTAAGGATCAGTTTCACTTTGTTGGAGTTGTCTTACTCCGTAGTAGCAATGTGATATATTTTGAGGATAAATGCTATGTGTTGAGTTCATGGACTGTCTTTTAGATTAACTTGTGGTACTGGGAACTATATAAGCTTCACTTGTTGAACTGGATTCCTACTTATTTTGGTTTATGGAATCCAGAGAGTTACTGTGGTCTCTGTTGTATTGTCAGTAGTCCCTTGCAGAATGATGCAATTTTATGTTCACTAAAATAACTGGATCAAGAAGTCATCTCTTGATGGACATGGCGTATCCAACTCTATGTAAATGTTGTCTTCATGTGAAATGCTTACATAGGCAATTATGTCCACCAGTGTACAGACCCATCAGTCTCACTGTCTCTTTAATGGAATGCAACATCTTCATTTCCAAAAGTCTTATGTAGCATTAAGATAATGATTTGTTGATTAGCCATTTGTGTTTGTGTTTAAGAAGTATATCCAACAGAGCAATCTTGTGGTAGATGTAAGAAGTACTTCAGAGAAACTTTTTGAAGGACATTTTTAATATGTTCAAGGAAATGCGCCAGATTCCTCTATCTGGCGGATCTATTGCAAGCGCAGAGGTTGAGAGACTGCTGGAGAAAGATTTTTTTTTTTCTTTTCTTTTTTTTCTGACCAGATCTGATAACTTTTATTCTGTTTGACAGAAGCTTATGGTATAAAATTGGCAACATTCACAAAACTAAAGAGATTCTACATAATATGAGAAACTATGCTATCATTCATGTCATCACTACATCCTCCCTAGTCCTCACTTCTGTCACATGTGAGTACTTCCACAGTTACTCTAAGCCTGTATTCTTCCAGCTACCATTCTGACTTACCTAAAATAAGGCAAGACATTTGTGCAAGGAATAAAAAGATCATAAGGCATTCTGTCAGTTTTATTGGTTTCTCCCATGAGTTTCACTGCTCTCCAGACCTCAGAAGCCCTTATTTATCCCAGAAACCCTGGAATTTACAGACTGACTTTGCTAAAGCACTGCTGAACTTTAGAATCCTCATAAGAATGCTGGAAATCTTCAGAAAAGCCTTCTATGATATCAGCAAATATCTCCCATGGGAGACCTTCCAGCACACTGGAAAGTGTTCAGCAGTGATAAAAGTGTGTATGATTCTCATTTAGAATTCTTGGTTGGAAAACATGAAGGCTATGAAACTTTTTTATTCATCCTGGTATGACATACATTATTGTTGCATTTTCAGATCCAGTCAGCCAGAATGTGCAGTTTCTGAAGGTTATTTTGGATATTTTGGTGATGAATTCAACCGTCTTTGAGGTAGTGTTGTTTATTGTAGTAAACCTTTTTTCTCTGAACAAAGGAGGAGGAACTGAAGTAATTTTCTTCCTTCCTGTGGAAGTTTTCAGCAACACTCAGCCCCAGAATATCTGTTTAAGGCATTTTTCTTAGAATAGTCTTCCCAGCCACATTTAGTTTGTACTCTGGATTTTATACTCTGTTTCTCCTGGGTTTTTCAGTGCTTTCTGTTCTCATACACCCATTCAGTGCTGCCTTGAGTTTAGGTGTTCATAAGTCTGCTGGGCTTCCTGGCTTATTAATTATTTTGTTTTGGGTGGTGCTGTTGTGCTGGACCAAGAAAGACTAGATGACAAAAGACTACTATTACACCAGTTTCAAGAAGTTGTAATGGATATGATGGAAGCAAAGAAGACAGGCTGATTTCGAGAGGCTTCAGTCTTGCCTCCAGTCATAAATCAGGTTGAGAAAGGCATGCATGTATACAAAGCCAGAGTGAGAAGTGCAAAAGATTTTTATACTTAATGAAGCTTATAATCAATTATTATTTCTGTCTCTATGAATGACAGCACAGTTGGCAACAACTTTATATATAACTGGCATTGAAATTTGCATGTAATTTATCCCATTAATTTTTCGTAAGACCATAGCCTTCTGTTTGGAAAACAGTTTATTGAAATAATAAATATTTTTAAATGCAATGGAAAAATATTGAATATATTCCCTTTTGCCATGCATTTCTCACATTTTTTGATCGATGACCTTCCATAATCATTTTCACTCTAAAATCTCTCAATTTCATATGTTACTTCCTTACTTTCTACACTCATGTTAGATTTTTTTTTTTTTTTTCCCTTCCCATTTGTCCTTNNNNTGCCCTTAAATGTGGCCTAAACAGCTCCTGGCTCACTTGAAGAAACTGATGAGACAGAAGAACTGGAATGAATATGGGAATATGAGGGGAACTGATGGGAAATGAACTGAGCCTGAGAAATGTTGCAAAGTAGGAAGTAACAAGTAAGTGAACCATCAGGGACCATAGTAGAGCATAATTCAACTGGAAACTTTCAGTGTTCTAAGAGAAAAAGATGATTCTGAACATCCTGGGTAAGAAGTATATAAAGCTAGCATACTTTCCAAGTCACTCTTAAATAAAATAAGGTAGAAACCACATTTGGCTGACTGCAATAAGGAGAATGCAGCAATGAATAGAATACAGTCAGAAAACAGCATTTGAAAAAGGAAAC
>VXAL01001479.1:1196250-1226406 GCA_013399475.1 Chauna torquata | reverse complement strand
AAACTATTTAAAATAATGCAAGCAAGCAACACACATACGTTCTGAACCAGCAGAAATCTACCATGATAGCCTTTGGTCTGAATTATTATCTTTTCTCATTTTCCAAATAAGATGTCAAAATAGAAATAAATCTATGTAGATTGTTAAGCATAAATTACATTTATGTTTTTTGCTTTATCTAGTTGCGCTAAGAATGTCAGAGAATTTAAAATTTTCTAAGCTTCAATATCATTCCACAAAATGCAGCAAGCTGATAACTAATCTGTTTTATTGTTCATTCTGGGTTAATCAAAAATGTAATTATGACTTTTAATTAGAGCAGAAAAAGAGTCTGCTACCAGCTCATAAAATTGCTTTTTTTCTGCTTTGTCACCACAGGTTATGAAAGACAAAGAAAGCTTTCAAAGTAATAACAAGGAGACAATCTAGTCTCAAATTACTCATAATTGAACTTAATATTTGAAACTACATCTAAATATATTGGAAGCTGAAAGACAAATTTGTATTCTAATTTAATTTTAAAGCATAAAATTTGTCATAACTAGAAAAACACCTTTTTTCCCTTCACCTCTTCTAACTGTTTCATAGTTCTGNAAAAAAAAAAAAAAACACATTTAGCGGTAGGCACCCCTGTAAGCTAAAGAAAAGTGGCATCTATATATCTAATAAATATATAAAAGAAACAGAATGTGTGAGAGAAAGCACTAATAATATTGAGAAACAAAATTCCCATTTGGATTTATTTATATTTATTTTAAAATAGCACATAAGGTAAGAAGAGGGAAAGTAAATCAGAAGTGGGTGATTACAGTAAATTGACAGGCTAAACCAATGGTACAGGGAGAAATCTACGGCTGTCAAAGTCAGTGTAATAAGCACTTGCGGTTTATTTTTGAACAAAATTCTGACAGTGTATTTTATCCATTATGAGAATAACAATTCCCATTTCTCTATATTATTTCTTTTCTCTATTTTGGAAGTACTTCTATGAATACAACAAACTTTCATTGCTGTAGCATTTCAAGAAGATGCTAAACAAACTAAAATTAGGAGTTTGTTAAGAGCAGTGGTTTTGATTGAGATATGTTGAAGAATTTCTGAAGAACTGAATTATGATTTCTCCAGACCACTAGCGATGATTTTTACTAAATCAGGAGACATTGGAAACGGTAATTCCCTGGTGAGATGTGTGTAAGCAGGATAACCCAGGTAGTTTTAAGGTGAGAGCCTTACACTGTTCATTCAGGAAAGAATCGAAATGCAGATGCAGAGCTAGAAACATATGACTAAATGCTTTATTTGGCTGCGTGTTCAAACAAGAAAAATAACTTATCATTCTTTCCATGCAAGAATATACTGAGAGTTAAATTAATATTTAAATAGTGCATTGAGCTGAACTGATATATTTGAAAAAGACCATTTAGCTTTGATTTGAGTATTATTAAACTTGAAAAAGTCAGAATATACAAAATGACCGCTCAGTCACTAAAAGATATAAAAGCTGATTAATTCATTAATGTTCATGAGCTGAGAGAGGATGCTTCCAGTAAGGTCCCTAAAAATTTATTCTTGAAATGATAATATACATTTTTTTTTTCACTGACCTGGAAATATCAAAGAATTGTTACTGTCATTTTGCAGGTGCCTTGGATAAGGGGAGTAAAAAAATAATGAAGGGAACAGTTTTGATCTAGAGCTCTTGATAATCTGGGCATAAGCAAACAATATGAAGTTCAGCTTGACCAGGAAGGTACAGAGGTTTCAGGCCACAGCACAAGGTGTTGAGAGAGGGGTACCAGAAAGAGGTGACCCCCAACATTTTTAACTAAAAAATGCTGTCACTCTGAAAATCCTCTCATAGATCTTATACTCCCCTTACTTTCAACCACTAAGGCTTTTAATTTTCAAGGTGATGTGTTTCCATAATTTGGAAAGTACTGTCCAAAACCAGTTTATTTCTGATGTTTTTCTGCTATTGTTTGATTATGATTGCATTACAGTCTTTTGCTTTCGATATATCAGAGTACTGTAAGCTTCTATAGACAGGCTCTTTCAGACTTGACTGAAGTACAGTATCTTATGGATTCAAAATGTGCCAGTATGGCAGTACTTAAAAACTGAAGAGTGGCTGCCCTGCTTTCACAGATAACTCAAAAATATATGTTTTCTAAAAGTAAAGCCATTGATTGCAGTCGTTCTGCGGACTTGTCAAACGAGGATACAATTGCAATTGTTACTGCGTCAGAAAAATGTTGGTTCAGATGTTATCCTAAATGTGTACGTCATGTCCACACTTGCAGTATTTTGATACCTGGTCTAATTATTTGCATAAGTGTTTAAAAAATCCATTATAACACTAGCTAGCACTTCTGTCCTTAATTAGCCTTTAGATAGTCCAGTCTTCGTCTGTCTCAATAAAGTGTAGAGATTCCGCTGGAGACTAGACAAGTTTATGAACAGACTTCTATCCTGCCCTCTGAAGAGGTGATTGTAAACTTCTCTCAGATTTGAGGGAGCATTGTGATAATGTTCAGGTGTAGCATGGCTTCGTAGGACTTGTTACAAATAGGGGACTGTATGTCGAAAAGGAAGCAAACCATGCGAGTCCTCTGAAATAGAAAGTCATTTTCAAGGCCTTGGAACACAGAGGCCACTCCTATTTTGGTGCTTGAATATAGAGTGAGTTGCTAAACCTGAAAGGTTGACCTATTTGAAGTGCCTAGCATTTATTATAGTTATATTTGCTAGATTTGATTATAATAGAAATTACAGTATGGAGGCTTTATATCTCTCTGAAAAGATGCTTTTTGTTTACACTGGTGTTGTTTGAAGGAGAGGCGTGCCCAGTAAACCAGTGACATAGCTGTGATAGTTACCTGGAATATCAGTGACTTTAAGGATATGGGTGGTGGTGGTGGTAGTTGTTGTTATTATTTATCGTTGATCCTGGTTATTTATAAAGCCACTAAGCTAAAAGTCAAATATCCCACAGGGGCTGGCAGAAGCTGCTCTACTACTAGAGGGGTGCCTTCACTGTACCCCATGCAGCATGGGCAAGCTCTCCTGCAGTAAGCTACAAGCCAGACAAAGGTATACACGGAAGGTGTAATCATTCACGACTACAAACTAGGTGGAACTGTAAATATTTTAGTTGCTTTTTGTGTCAGTCCCACTGGGAGGGACCTTTTAAAAGTTCCTGGGTTTTGGAGTGAGCGCCCGTCTTCTTTATACCCTTAAACAGTGGCAATGAAAAAGATTCGCTTCCAATTTCATTCATGCATGGTCTCAAAAAGAAATGCTTACAGCTAGGTGAAACAAATTTGCCTAGGATATTTAGTGTCAAGTTTCCCTGATGAAGAGGAGATCAAAGCTGAGCGATTAGGACATGCTGGTTAGAGGGGAAAATTGCAGTTTAGCTGTGCTGCTATTTTTAAAACTTGTCATATTCCCCTTCTGTCAGGTGAGCTGCACTCTGATTTGTTGTGAAACATGGATGCTTTAGACCTCTGTGCATGGATCATGCAGCATAATGCAACAAATGGAAGCTGTGAAGGTTGTTACAGAAATGCCTAAGCCTCATTTCCTACTGAGTCATGATTAAAACAAGAAATCTAAGATTTCTGCAAATCTGTCTTTCATATGTTTCTTGGGAGAAATGCTACAGAGGGAAAGTGGTTTTCTCTTTCTCCTTCTTTAAAACAATAATAATTCTTTCAACTGAACACATTATCACAAATACTACCAAGGTTATTTTGATCTTCCAGAAACACCCTTATATACAATAATTCTTTTCTTCCTTGCCTTTCTGTATGGTCTTTCCTCCTCTCAACTTTGCTTTCCATGCATGCCTTCACTAGCTTGTTCTTCAAGCAGTAGACCTGCCCTGTTGCATCCCTAACCCTGTATTTTACCCCTACACCTGCTTTCCTTTCCAAAAATGCTTCCAAAATTTGACTTCAAACCTTCGTCTCATCACTGTAACAGCTGAACTTTCTTCACTTTTTAAAATGCTATAAGAAAACTGCTTTTCCAAAGAAATAACAAATGTCCACAGAAACTGTAAACATTTTAGAAATTAAAATGTTGACTCATTTATTTAACAGTGGCATTTGTTTTGTATACTCAGTAGTTAAGGTTTTATTGTTTGGCTATGATTAGAAATTGGTCTGTTAGGAAAAACACCTAAAGGTCTCTCACTAATCAGCATCCCATTGCACAAGTTCTCAAAACAGAGGCAGCCCGCGTCCTGAACCACTTACAAAATCAAATATAGGCTTTTATACAGGATCTGATTATATGTATAAATTTTTTATGGTTGAATTTCAAGACTATTTCAGTCATACATGAAGAAATGTTAATTTTCCACAATATGTTCTGTATTCACTCTCTCCAAACATTCACTTAAATATGTAAACAAAAATAGAAACAAAGGAGATACAAACATTAAATGTTGGTAAATGACCAACCCTGCACATATCTGTCACTCCTGAGCTCTTATTTCTAAACATCTGCATGTGTTTTTTTATTTATTTAAAGAAAATATGTATTCGATAAAATGGTAAGAATGGTGGATTTCTTTAATCAGGTTTTCATTTAAAACCTCAGAAAATAAAAAGGCAAGTTGTATGTCTCAAATTGAGAATAAGCTTTCTTTGGGATGGATCAAACTTTACATTAACTTTGATTTCATTAGAGTTGAATCTGATATAAACTTTGAGGTTGATGAGAATCAGAATGCTTGCCTTAAGTCAGAATGTAACTCATAAGTGCAGGCATATTACGTATAGTGTAAAACCAGATCTATGTCTTTTTATTTCCTTTCCACATTTTTATCTACCTGTAAGAAACGCTGACATGTGGTTCACAAAAAGTTCTCATTATTAAAGCCAGAAGTATTGCTGCTTAGAAAACTAGCATACACTTCACTGAAGTAAAATATGAGCATCATTAAATACCACCACGTATACCCGAAATTACTGATAGAAAACTGTATTTGGCATTGATATATTATTCTTACTCATTCCCAAATAACAAAAGTGACCCATGGAAAGGGGAACTCTTGAGATATTATTTCATTCTGTAAATTAGTTTAAATTTGCATGGTTCTGATTAGAGGCAGGGGTTATTACAGCAGAAATTTCTAACATTAAAGGATCGGAGAATATATTTCGCAATACAACCAATAAGCTCTTGTTTTTGGAGTTCAAGTGCCTGAAAGTTTAGATTCAAAACAGAAAAACAATAGAAGTTATTTATATATACTCTTGAGGTCTAATTAGGCTTAGTATTTCACATGCACGTGTATATTATCAAGCCGGATATTGTCATGTTTATGGAAATTGATACTTAACTTTGAATTGCTTCTATTTGCATATGCAGATTAGCAAAGCAATTCAATGATAAGGGATTTTAGAGACCTGCAGGCAACTGCCTATGGAAAAATGCAAGTAAAGCTGGAAAAAAATCTTTGAGAATTGATGACTTTGGCTGAGAACTTATTAAGCATTCATCACCTGGGAAGTTTTCGGGTTACCTCCATGTGGCAGCTGTAAGTGCAGGCCAAGACCGTGATTTATTCTTGTCCCATGACATGCTTTACGGACAACAGCAACCTGTGAAATAGAGCCAGTTGCTGGAAGCCACCAGCACTGCCTGGGCTGCAGCTTCTGACAAGCCCAGAGCAGAGGTATCCCTGCGACAAGTTAGTGTTGGAGAGGAAAAGGAAACAGGAGTTGCAGAGGCGCGACACGGAGTAGTAAGATATTGAAAGGCTTTAGTCTCCTAGTGCAGAATTGAAAATGAGTGGGTTTCATCCAGCCAGTTGTTTTATGTTTACTTTTGTGCAAGCAATCTCACATTCCTGTTTTTCATGAACTAGGATACAGCAACATAAATCAGTGTTTGACAGAGCTGTTGCGGATACTGTTCATTCTCTGTTCTCATTGTTAGAGAAGTTAATGAGAATAAGCTGTTCTAATTTGTGTCAGTATATTCCACTGTTATTGTTCTCTTCATAACAAAAGAAGAACAAAAGGCATAGAAGAGTCAGGAATGATGAAGCGCATAAATAGGAGGGATGCTACAAAGAGATCATTCCGTAACAGAGCCATCAAAATTTTCTAATTGAGATTGCCATAATTATATCAAGATCAGATGCTGAAGACAAAATAGTGCATATTTTCTTGTCAGTATCTCAGGTATGTGCAAAACATATGATGTCAGGAGGAAGAGCACAGATATATTAAAGCTGAGCACTTTCAGTTATCTTCAGACATGCTAGAGCGGATTCTGGAATCTGCTTTGGGGAGACAGGACTCTCCGTGCACCGAGAAACCTGGATTTCACCTCTTTCTGTACAGAAGACCCTGCATTTTTATTTCACAATCCTGTTCCTCGTTCCTACAAGAAGGCTGCATCAGTATTTAACTAGTTAACAGTTAGTGAGGCAGTTTTCAAGGTTGCAAGGAATGGGTCGGCAGTTCTGTGGGACCCATGGAGGTTTGTTTTTCTTAGGCATCATAAGCAGTGTGGTGCACGCCTCTTAGCACTTGATGATTTTTTAGGACACAGAACTCTAGTGCAAGCCCTTTTGTGACCTGTGGAAAAGCAAGTGGGGAAAAATGGGAATTTACACCCCATTTTTCATATATCTGGCACATCCACATGAGGGTCAGAAAGCATCTGGCACTTTATATCTGAAACAAATGACTTGTGATTTTTTTTCCCGTTTCACTTTCTCATGGTACAAGGTCAACTGTACTAACATTTTCTTCGGCTGATGGCACGTACAGTCCAAATAGGGCAATGCCAACTGGAAGAACAAAGCCTCACACTAATAGCCGGAAATGCTGCTCCATTGAATAGCCTTGCTTTTTAAAATTTGAAAACCATATGGTTACAGTTTTTATGCTGCTGTAAACTGTGGTGATTAGTATTACAGAGAACTCAGTAAAAAGGCAGAAGACGCATGACTACTAGCATTTCCAGCCTGTGATTTGGGCTAGTTTTATATAGTGTAAGGTAAATTACTTTTATTTGTAATGAGGACTGCTGAAGTTAAACGAAACACTAAGCAACTGTATTGTCTGAATTAATCTAAATCAGATTCCCAAGAGCTCAGCATACCTTCGTCATTAATTCTGTTATCTATTGCTCTGGAATACTTAGAGGTGTTTTATTTCGTTTTTTCAAAAGATTTTGGCTTTTGCTGTTTTGTATTTCTTACCAGACTCGAGACACGTTCGAGTGAGTAAACATGCCAGATCACAGAACAGTAGATATGTACACGTGTACATACATCCATGTATGCTTCTGTGTGTGTGTAGCATCACTTGAATACGTGAATATTAATGATAACATGTTTTAACATCCAGACCAACATTCAGGTTTTAGTCCAGCTGGGAGAGAAACTGCTTATCTCAGTTCAACATCGGTGATTACTTTTAAGGCCACCTCTCTTGCTTTAAGGGTTTGGCAAAAGAAAATTTTGACTTCAGTGAATATATCTGTATTTATGAAAGCATGCTGGGTGGTTTTGGGAAATGGCTACTGATTAGAGATTAGAGTACATCACTGATGGTAGAGCAGTTATCTGATTAGGAGAGACAAGTGACTCCACAACTGCTAGCGAGCCTGGTCTGCAAACAAGATTAGCAGCGTATCCAATACTTTAGGACCTTATCTCTGAATGAGCAAGTAATGATAGCACTGACAGTAAGGAAAATTAAGAACTTCATTTTTTGTGTCAAAAATGGTTTCAGCCATATTTATGGAGGCTTATTCTTTTGCACAAAATGCATTACGAAGCTGTCCAGATCTCTAAAATGTCTGTGGGGAGGCAGGATGCAGAATACTCTCAGCTAAATCTTCTTTGAGATCTTATATCCATTAAAACAGAATGCAGCCTTTCCCCATCAAATTTGGTGGCAAGGGTTTTATCGCCATGACAGTTTCTAGATTACATTTGCACAATATTTTTTCCTAACATCAGTTTTGACCAGGTTTATCTCTTTTTTTTTTTTTTTTCCTACTCCTTTGAAGAGAGCAATGTTAGATGTACCACACTTACTGGAGATAGTTAACTGCTCCGAAAAGAAAGGAGAATGTGTATCCTCCTTATTTTCCCCTTACAACCTGATAATTGTTGTGAGTTCATTTTCCCTGTGCCTGCTCCTTCCCCACAGGCACCTGGAACACGATGGAGATCTTTCTAGAGCTCCATGGGCTTTCTTTCAGCCCACTCTCCTGCCTCTACGTCTGCTAAACGGGTTGGGGTTTGTTGTTAAGTGCGAGGCAATCTAAAAACTGAAAGTTCAGCTGTGCATGACACTCCTTATTTCAGGACTTTTGGGGACCGGAAGGGTAACTCGTATCTTATTTGCCTGCTCTTGATATTAGCCCCATAAGTCAACTTGCCATGCCTAAACTAGGACCTTCGTGCAACGTATAGGTGACGATGCCATTTCTCACGCGGGAAGTAGCTGCAAGGTTAAATTCATTCAGCTGAATGCGGACAGTGTGGAAGAGACACGTCTGGGGCTTGGAGGCGTGAATTCGAGTTGGCAACTTTTTCATTCCTCCAGATGCTCTCTCCCTTCTCCAGGAGGTGCTGTGTTATTTGAAATAGTACCTTTGCCTTAAAAGCAGTACTGAGTGGGGAAAAAAAAAAAATAGTGCTATGTAGTAGGAGGGGCAATCTACTTGTTCTTTCATCTTGATTTTTTTCTTCACTGAATAAAGACTACTGAAGAAAGGAATTCTTCCTATTATGTTGATCTGCATGAAAAGAAATGTAAATGGGATCCAGATGTGTTTTCTCCTCTAACAGTTTCATTCACTATGCTTTAGATATGAGAAAATGAAATGTATTCCGTAATAGACTGGAGGAGAATAGACCAAAATTATAATTTTATAATATTCCCTAGGAATTCATAGAGGCCTAACGAATTAACTGGAAAACTCTGATGCCTAATGAACTCTGCATGGGGAAATATTTAATTTAGTACTGACTGCCATAAGGCAACTGCATGGAGGGTTATTTAATCATCAGTTGTAGAAATAAAACAGCAGTAGAAATGGACCTGTCCCCAGCATTGTAGACAAAGGCTGTGTAGCTTTAACGGAGCCCCCCCTTCAGCGTTTATTAGAGGTGTTCTAAGGTCCTCTTCTGGAGTGGCACAAAACCGTTGGCAAACGCCTATCTGGACACTCTTAACTCAACTGCATGCCTTTTGTGTGACACAGGAAAAGAGACTTTAGAGGTGAAGCATCTGAAGATGCAGCCTTGCTATCTTTTGAAGTAATTTGAAGTTCAACTGTTGCTCTCAACTTGCTTTTGCATATTATAGTGATGCAGCTAATTACATTAGAATAACACTGAATTTGTTGTTGTTGTTGTTGTTCTGGTTTATATACTTGTAAATATAATTTGCAGTTGATATAAACGAAGGTTATGGCCTGTCTTGCAGCTGTAGTGAAATATTTAATTATACTGTACACTTTCTTTCTTACGTGCAATCAATGTTAAAACTTTATTTCTCTTCTGGATGGGACTCTAAGTCTCCTCAGCTTGCTGTTATTTCTTTGTACCGTTCCTCAGATGACCCGTACTGCTCAGGAGACCACACTCCTAAGTGAACTAGTCCTGACCCAGTCACCATAGTGCGGTGGAGGCTTGCTGTATTAGTCTTTGGCATCAACCTTCCTCTCATTAAGACAGTATTTATGCTTTCAGTGCATGCACTCCTGAATGGTGTTCCCTAATAGTAGAACATTTTCTAGCTCTCTTTAAAGAAAATTTTGTTAGTAGATGAGATAAATGGCCAAAAGTTCTGGCTCAGAAGGCAAAAACCGAGCGATAATTCAGTGCTTATACATGAGGGCTTGGAGAAATGTAGAATTTCATTGTGGCAATCATATAAGCAAACGGCTTAATACACCATAATGCCTCTTTCATTTATGGCAATTTTCTCATAACTGTCAACCCACTTCAGAGCACAGTAACAGATCTCCCTTCCGGCCCAGCTGCTCCCCTCCTGTGGCAGGGCTGGAGCAGCTAGTCCGTTCCTCCTGGCAGAAAATTACCCTTTCATAAACACAAATGTCTTCTGGACACTGTACGGTAGAACAGGATATCAAAATTTAACCTATGATCTTTATTTCTTCTTCCTGGCTTCACCAGCCAAAGTGCTGTTTCACAAATTCTGCTATTTCTCTTCATCCCAGCAGTATTTTTATATGTTCAGTTGGTTTGTACTGAGCAACTTTGTTTCATTAGTGCGAAACTATTTAAACCAGATTTAAGACGCTATTTTTTATCTAGACTGTCTATACAAAATGAAGGATTTCTTAAATTATTTTTTATTTTATTTTACTCTTCTTCCCGACGCTCTGTCTTCCCTGGAATGAGTACAAAGAAAAAAATCTGAAAAAAACCTTCGTTGTTGCAGAGTAGGAAGAAAAAAATGCTGAAACGTTAACGTATTTTGAAAAATAGGATTCTTACATCTTAGATAGTCTGCCCATTAAAATGTATCTACTGGCAAATGCGGTACAACATCAAGTTATACTCTCATTTGGAGCACTCTTCCATTACACTGGATTTTTGGTAATGTGTTTATTCACTCTATCCTCATTATAGAAATAATCTACAAAATAGATCTGTGCTCTTTCAAATCCCTGCAGAAGTCAGTCATCTCTCCAAACATATGGTCTGTTTACCTTCCCAGAAGCTAAATGTCTTCATAATACAAAAAATCAAAGACCCCTCTCTGTTCCTGTGCAACAGACCTGGAAATTCATTGAGTTTTTGCTGTGCGTTTTGATCCCCAACTGGTATTTGAGAGCAGAAGGCCAGAGCACTAACCAGGATACATTAGGCTGTCGAGCCACCATGCTACAGTGGTTCTGACATTATTTTTTAATGAGAGAAAAAATAACTGACCTTGTTGGGACTTGCACCCTGAAACCTCTGGCTACTGTCCAGCCAGAAGAACACTTTAGGAGCAAGTGTGCCATGCTCAGGGCTAGTGAACAAGACAAATTTTTCTTCACCACTGTTATACAGTCATCAGTAACTACTTTTTCACTAGAGATTTCTGTTTTCACTATGTACGGTTCTGTCCTTGGCTGAAACATGCAGCACTATGGTGGGAGAATTGATGCTGAAATACTTTAAAAACAATCCCTCTTTTCCCCCCCAAAAAACTTGTTCTGTAAATGTTATTCATCACAGAATTGTGTGTTGCTGTCAGCATACTTTCTGATGTTGCAGATGCAGCACTAGCAATCTTGCCCAACATGGAGGAAAAGGGTAATATGTCATAACTTTGCTCAGCAAATCTCCCATTGTCATTGGAAATGTAATAAGGGGAGGGAGACTACAACAACATCCATAAGAAGTACTGGGGAGGTTATAATAAAGGAAAACGCCTATAGATTCTGCCCAAAAATCTCTTCTCTGATACACGCTTTTACTTAAGAATCTTTAAGAACATATGCTTCCTAGTACAAGTGAATCTCTGTAATATTATAACAGCTCTGGTAAAATCCTGTTTTGTTAGGTTCATGATAATTAAAATTTTATTCTTTCTTTCCTTCCTCTTGTTGTATGCCTCACTTCCACAACTGCAGAAAAGCTCTATTTGATGTGGCAGCTTCTTTCTTTCCGTGAGGGATAGGGCAGTGGTCTTAGCAAATCCATGCTGCATGGGGTTAACTAGAAGGTGGCATTCATCTCTGAACCCAGCTATTTGATTTTTATTTAGCGAGTTCTTTCAACCTAAATAACTGTGGGCTGCTAGCAAAATTGCACGTATTCCTGGTGCCCAAATAATCAAGCATGTAGAGATTCTGACACTGGAAAGTCACAAAATAAGGCTCTTATGCTTCCATATTTTGTGTAAGGCAATGACAAATGAAAGCATTGGGCAGCGCTGTTATTTGAAAATAGGTTCAGTTCTTATTAAAATCTTGGAGAGTTTATAAAGTTATTGTGTTACTAACCTTTCAATACAGATTGCTTTTCTAAAAATACCCTTCTTTTCTGCTTGTAGGCCTATTCTCTCTTTCTTTCTTTGTCTAAATTAACCTCAAAATGTAATTCAGCTCCTAATAAACTTCTTAAAAGCATAATTTCTCCCAGTTTTCACATAGTTTTTCTGTAACAGTACCAAAAAGAACTAACATTGTCAAGTATTTATTTTAATTTTTGCATCCCACACGCATGTATACCCCATGAAACTCTACCCACAGTACTGACAATCAACCTGACAACATAATCAGTCAGATTTTACCCAGTGACTGTTTCTTAGGTAACCAAAACACAGTCGCAGAAATGAATGGCACAATACAGAAATAAACCCCAAATTGACATGTGGCACTTCCATTATATTTCAGTCTGAAAATTTCATAAAGGCACGGTGCAAAGGTGAAGCACGTCTGGTGCGCAGACTGTGAACGTACCGCTTCTGGTGGGAGTGAAATTCAACCTTGTACCAACAGAAGGTCTGATGTGAGTCCCTAAAATAGGACTCTGTTGTTTGAGATGTAGGTGATGCACAAGCCCTGTGCTGAAGCTTTGTAGTAGAACTGATTTTGCTGTTGAGGAGGTGAGGCCAGAAGGAACATGTCCCTTCCAAAGCTTTGTTTTTTCTTGTTGGTTTTATTACTCTTTCCTACAGACTTTCTAAAACATTTTCCTAAATAATTAATCTGTCTGAAGCAAATTTTCGGGAGGGGAGGAAAAGTAAGGGAGGTGTTGCTTAACACAGTGAATAGAGAAACAGAGAAACCTCTAGACCAGGTGGCTTCTTTAATTTTTCTCTCTCTCTTTTTCTCCCCTTTAGAAGAGGTCGTTGCTGATAAAACAAATCTTCCTTAGGGGAAGATCTTCCTCTGATAGGGCTCTACACGCTCATGGTCACCGCTGAAATTGGGTTGGAAAATGAAGTATTGCCTCGAGGATAAAGTCAGCCTTCCAGCATATGCTATTGCAGTGTCATATTTCATTGCTGTAGTTAGTTAAAAATAAATGTGATTTTTTGTAGTGCTCTTAATAGAGTAGATGACATCTCTTGTAATTTGAAGTTTTAACTTGACAATATTGCTCCAGGTTTAATATACTGCCTACAAACAAAGCACAGATTGTGTTTGTCAAGGTGCTGTTTGGGGGGTCAACTAACATAAACTAGCTTTTGCTGCTGGCCACAAATGCAACTGCTTTTTTGCTAAGTTACAGATGAGCGAATAAATCTGTGTTTTAAACCAATTAGTTTTTCGCCGGAGGGAATATGCAAATCAGTGGCTGGTGGTGTCTCAAACTAGTAGCTGTTCTAGTGCACAGGAGCATTTTTGGCAGTAGAGATTTGCAAGAAAGGTGGACTGGGTGGCCACTTACAGAGATTCAATACATACAATTGACTGGATGGAGCTGCAGAAGTGTGAGTGTTTGAAGAGCAAGGGATAAAATGCACAGCATCCGAGATTGGCCGTGACAGAACAGGGTCTCTGTGATGTTAATAAGTGCCTGTGGGTATTGAAGAACAGGGCTCTTGAGGTGGATGTAGGTGGTGGGATGTGGGTTGAGAGGGCAGGGCGGGTAACTGAGTTAAAGACTCGGATGTGGCAGCTTGGCTCACCCTCCTTTTCCTGCCTGGCTTCCTGCGCTCCAGCTGCGGCACTGCAGGAGAAAGGTGACTTGGAGGAGGTGCGACACATTCCTCTTTTCTCCTTAGCAAACCAGAAAAATACAGTAGGCTCTTTCGAAAAGTTTGGCTAAGGATGTGTTGCTATATGGAGAAAAGAAAAAAAAAAAGGGAATGGGTATATACAAACAACAGCACATGAGAAATCATTCTGGAAGGAGAGCGTTAGCAACTGTAATGAAATATCCAGCTATTGCTGAGATTTTATAGTTTTGTTTCCTTCAGTTTATTTTCATAGCATGAGAGACTCTCACTTTTCTTTCTCTGATTTCATCTCAATATCCATAGCTGACCGCAAGGAACTCTGATAGCTTCTTTTTATTCAACCAAAGCTGATTTTTTATTTGTTGGGAGTTATTTTTCCCCAGCTGGCCATCCTCACCTATCTGTTTATCTCCATTTTGAGGGTTATATTTGTAAGTAAGTTCAGCATGTCCTGAACTTTGCCATGAGCAGTCAGTTCATTGATTTCCAAATTGGAGCACTTACAGCAAAAATATTAAGGTGCTATAAACATTTTAAATTGCTTTTGACTATGAAAAGTATTTTGAAATTATTCAACTGCCTCAGCCCTTTTATGAGTACTTTATTCTGAACCTTCTTAGGGAGGGTATTGGACTGTAACATAGACTGTAACATAGATTTCCATAAGGCTTCTGTGACACTCTAAACTCTAAGTAGTTTTAGTTTCCAAATAGTAATGAAAATGACATATAAATTTAATATAGAATAAATAGCTCAAAGATTTTCGGATCAAGGAAAAAGGATAGCTTCTGTTATATTATCAATGTAATATCCTGAAAGGAGATCAACATATCGATCCAGAAGCACAGTAAAATCATTCCCTGGAAGAAATCCGGTAACATTTGGGGAAAAACACATCCTTTTGTTCCTGAACCCCAGAGGACTTAGCATTGGTACTTACCCTTTTTTTAAAATAATATTTTTTGTGTTAATATAGTGCCAGAAATTATGTGAAGGCACAAATAATTTTGCTGTTGGTTTGACTTTGATAGTTATAATTCAGGCATAAACCATTAAAATATATCCTAGTTCATAACTTCCTGAGGTTTGTGTCATTGCTTTTACCTGAAAAAGCCCTTGTGGACAAGGTGGCCAGAAAAATTCTAACCGTGGAGCATAAAGATAGCTTTAGGACAATCAGTGGATGCAAAACCTGTAATGAGGAGTAAAGGAAGAATAGGAGAACAAAGAAATGCGTGCATGTAATTCTCCATCACAGACAGCTTTCAATAAATCTCAGCTTACCGTTGCTTCTGCTGTAAATAAGATTGACAGCAGAAGAGCTTTGCGCAAGTGAGAGAGTCAACTCAAGTGTGTGCGAGGGAGAGGCAAATCTGAATCTAAACTGAAGCACATTTGGGACATTTTTGTCAGATGATTTACTTCTCTAACTGGCAAGGCAATAAGCAGGATAAATACCATGTAGAAGGCTAATTAAGCCGTGCTCTCCCTGGGAAAACAGTTTCGTACCGTGTACCAGGCGGTTAGGACAGTTATAAACTTGAAAGAGCAAGAGAACAAAATGTATTGTTAGGAAGGAAGGAAAGTGGAAAATATGTTGCATGTTTAGGCAGTAAATCCAGGAATGTGTGCAAGGATGTGCCGTGCCATCTTAGAACAATTCAGTCCTTGCTTGTTTTGCTGCTCTGGTATACCTTGGCTGCTAGCTTAGCTTAAATAGACTCTCTACTACTTTTTCATGGAAGGAACACGTGGTCCTCATTCAGGACCTTATTTCCGAATTTAGTTTGTTTTCTCATCTATTTTCTGGTTGCTAAGGTAGAGGCTAGAGGTAGGAAGGAGGAAAAATAACAAGGACTGGAAAAAGTTCCAGTGGTGTTTCAGTGTAAGAAGCAGGAGACTGCTATAAGTATGTGGCTACAACAAAACTGTACAATATGTTAACTTGTCAGACTTGCTATGTATTTGAGATATGTACAAGTTCTGTCAGTGCCTAAGAAATACTTTATTGTAGGAGTCCATCCCCAGTAAATCTAGGAGAGAGGTCTGAGTTTAAGTGTAACTGGTCCAGAAGAACTTTAAGGAAAAATCCCTTTTCCTGACAAAGAGTTGGCAAAAACATAAGATAGGAAAACATGTATATGTTTAAAGTAATACATTTTTCTGTAATATAGAACAAAAGAACAAATGTCCAACCAAAGCATAATACCATCTCAGAAATGCACGAAGCAACCCCTGAGTGAAAAAGCATGGTGCTTTGGTGTCGGGTTCACCTTTACAATGGGCTGAACAAAAGGCTGGAAATAACACCTTGACCTGCTTAGTGAGTGAATATATTTGCAATTCAAACCAGAAGCTGCATGCAGATACGGGGATTTGTTGGTGTTTCTGCTATTATAAAGCAAGGTTCTTCTCACTGTCAGTACACGAGCAAATAGCACTTCCCCTAAAAACAGATGGTTGCCTCAAATTTAGAAACCAAGATTTCCCTTTCTTTGGTACTTCATAAAATCTAGTAAGATAATTAGTGGTTTAACACAAGTTCATAAAAAGCCTGAATTCAAAGTTCTTTGAATTGCACTTGGAACAAACCTACTACATTTTGGTTATGGTATTACGGTGCAGCGTATATAGGTTAAAATGAGATCTTTGCTCAAAAACTCTGTGCTATCCTAGCTCAAGTTTCCAAGTTCCAAATAAATCAGAGCAGATTTCCCATGGCTCTCGTTTAGAACAAAAATAAAATATGTTGTGCAATTCATAAAAATCAAATGTAACACTTCGGAAAAAAAAAAATGAAAGGCAAAAATGTGCTATGTCAAAATAAAGCAGTTAATTTGGGCAGAAACAGCTCTTAAAAAAATATATCCTTCCTTTTTGTTGTCCTAATTGGATGGTTTTATAATGACAGATTAAAACCACTGTGAAAGTAAAACACAAATGATGTTTTATAACCTGCTTAGGATTTCAGCAAAAGATTTGCTCTCTGCCAACCAATGAATCATAGACTGCTGCACATAGCAGTAACTTTTTTTATTTTTAAGATGCATTGACATTCTCATTGTTATTACTTTTGAATTAATATGGGGTACTGGAAGACATTTCAGGTGTTACTGAACATTACTGCCTAGGCTAATTATTTATGTTTTCTTTATGAATTGAACAAGGGTTTGTAAGAAAGAAATGCTGCAAGAAATTAATGGTGAATGGAAGTACAACACAACATTGCATTTGCAGAAAATGAGGTTGTAATAATCAGAGATATGTGAAAAAAGTCTGTAGCTTATATTGGTGTCTCAACCGTTAAAAAATACTGAAGGTGAAAATTGGCCTGATCTGGAACAAAATATTCTTTGCTCAGATCTTTCTAAATTTAATGTAGCTAAATGTCTCAAAACACTGTTTCAAAACAAGAAAACAAAAATTCTCCATTTGAAAAAAAAAAAGTTAAATATTTTGAGTTCCCTTATCATCCTCTTCTGTTCCCTAGTAAAAAAAATCTGCCAAATTTACGCTGCTTTCACAAAGAGAGCTAGACATCCTGTATTTTTTTCAGCAAATAAATTATTCATTTTAAATATTTTCATCCAGCTAATAATACAAATGACCAGAACAGACTATTTGCATTAGAGCTTCTAACTGCAGGAGTTATATTTCTGAGTCTGCTTCTAACTACAGAGTAAGGAGCTTCAGACCTACCTGCACCCATCCTATCCCTTGAATTCAGAGGAATGAGAAATTAATTCTTTTTGCAACAGATTAGATGGATTAGTAACAAAATTTTTGTTGTAGTTCCAGACTCCTTCAAAGCTTACTAGAATTCAGATTTTGGAGGGTTACTGTGAGGTATCACACACACAGTTCCCGCTGTATCTCTGTACCTCTGTATTAGTAGATTTACACCCATGGTTCCCAGAAAATGAGCATCCACGCAGCCTCCAGGATGCGTGTATTGGCAGCTCCCAAACATTGCTCCTTCTGTCTGGTGCAGCTGTCTTGGGAAGAGCTGGAGGTGACCGAATGGCAGGATCTGGCTGATGACCTTGGCTTTGCCCCATTTCTCTCAGGTGATGGAACTGCGGACAAATTTTAGAGTGCCGTGCTCTGTCACTGCAATGCAAAATAGCACGCTCTTGTCCTGTTAAGTAAGTGGAAGCCTGAGGGCTACTTTGGGTTGTGTTTGCTACCAAAGTGCTGCTCTGAAGCTAAAGATGGGACAGGCACACCTCACTTAAACCCGTATCTTCCCTCATATTCCTTTCAGCTGTTTTAGAGCTTGTACTCTAGTCATATAAGAGAAAATTCCTGTGTTGATCCTGGCAGGCATCACCAGTTTCAAGCCTGCTTTCCACCAGTCTAGCATGAGAAAGTGGCTGGAAGACATCCAAAAATCTGAACATTTGTTTCCATGGAAGTCATGTAATATCCAGCTGCTTTTGACTCTGAATTTAATGGCATGTTTGTATTTGATAAAAATCAATAAGGTTTATGAGCTGAAAAGAGATCCACTGCAACCAGTTCTGGCACTTTTAAGGACACCTTACGCAATTCTTTGCGACACAGAAATCAGGCTATAGAAACCATCCTACATATTCCTGCAAAACAAGATTTAGCATTGTAAACCTCACTGGAGCAGCTCAAGGAGAGGCACAAAGATAGAGAACAAAAGAGAGCAGTGAGAAACAACCCACCACTAATCAGCCTAGAAGGCCAATGAGATCTGATAGGTTTCTGCAGTAAAACTACCCTAAACCTCCCAGTGGATTTTCATACAATAGAAATCAAAAGGGCACATTAGTCATACGGCAAGAGAGACACCGAGGGAAAACTTCCTGCTCTCATACTTTAAACAGCTTTCTTCTTCAGATAAAATAGCCATCATGCAAGGTTCATAAAGAATAAAACTTTTCACTCTTTGTTGAGGGCCAGTCCAAGGTCTATGCAGCATTTAAGTCATACTATTACGAGGCCATAAATGGGGCACTAGTTGTAAATTATTTCTTATTGCTATTATTACCTTTGAGACACCATAATACATAATGATCTATCATCAACGTTTATAAAATGCTTCTACTGGAATAGGCAGACCTTAGTTCCTTTTCGGAATAGTCCTGCTGACTTCAATCATGTCTACAGTTACATCAGAGATCCAATTTGCTTTTCACTCCACATTTCTGCACTTTGTTAGATTACCTGGAACCTCTGGTCGTAGAGGGGGAAAGATATAGTGGGAAACGGATGGAGTCTTTCCCTTTTTCCTCATGGCTACTTGTGCTGTATTCTAAAAAGCGTGTGTTGGTTAAGGCAGTGTAACCAAGAGAGTCCCCCCAGCGCAGTGCCTTTATGCTGAAGCGTGTAGTCACTTGAGGACCTTCGTTAGAAATCTTTGTGAAGCTCAGGCTGCACAGCCAGTTGTGCCCAGTATGAGCTGGTGGCATCATTCCATTCCAAAAAGCAAAGCCAGTAACTCCTCTTCCACATGAGCAACTCCATCGCGTGCGTCTCTTCTCCCAGGTGGCTACCTGTCCTCCACGCTCTTCCCGTCCTGCATCCTGGGAGGTGGCAGGGTTCTGCGGGGCCGTGCTGTTCTAGAGCTTTGGCCTGAGACTGTGATTTTTTTTTCCTTTGAACTTTTGTTAGGTGTATGCAGAATGTTAGTTATTCCTCAAAGAAAGAATTTCACATTGTGTTAATCATTCTAAGCAGGTCCTGTGTTTATTTGTATTCTTGTTTTGGTTTAATCTAAAATTCAAAACTTCACGAATATCTGATGGGATTATTAACATGAAACTGCACAAAATCCTTTCATTTCATATGATAAGCATCAAAACTTATGTGAGGGCTGGTCTTCTGTTGAGCTAAATTTAAATTTTGTGGAGCTAACTACAATGTGACATATTTAAGATTGTAGCTATTGTCTTCAAAACTTCCAAAAGAGAACGGTCTATTTTTACATTTAATTCCATTTAAAAAAAAAAGTCTCATCTTTACCCAGCTGAAATTAGTGATTTTTTTCACTGCTTTTTATAACGATAAAATGCATACATCATCTGTTTTGTTTAGATGATAATAAACTGGCACTAAATCTCTGAGGGAACAGGCTTATATCTTGTTATGTCCATTAATGGTAAATTATATTTAACTTTTTTTCATTGGATATGGGACTGTAAGTACTGCAGATAGTGCTGAATCATAGTGCTTATTTAAAACTGTTGCCTTTTTTTTCCTAAATACAAGCAATTAAAGTCTTGGTCTCCACTAAGCAACCTTGACTTCCAAGCCAACGTAGGCATACTCTCAGTATGTATGTTTAATTGCATATTCTATTTATATATTCTATTTAAGGAGCCTCATGGCATTTATAAAGTTCAGTTTCTAGCAACTGCTAAATATACCTTAACAGCCAATTAATGATTAACTATGTGAGTGGCCTTTACCTGGTAACTTCCCAACAACAAAATTTCCATTTACCGTCTGCAACATTACCAAATCTATTCCTTGCAATAACAATTTGTTAGGTGAGCAGTGGAGTGTGGACAGCAAAAGCATCTCCAGACCCTTTGCTGCTGTTTTCTCTGCTGGAGTCTGGGATGCTTGGGAAAAAGTTGATGAGCTTTCAGGCACACCTGACTCGTCTGAGACAGGAGCAGCAAACTTTGAAGCTAAGTAGAAGTAGTGAACAAATTGTTCTGCTTTTAACTGGGTGTGTTAGACAGTCTCTTCTGAGAGGAGAAGGAAAAAAAAAAAAAGGTGTTGCTAACTGAATATTAAGTTAAAGGAAGGAAGGTAAGGTTGAGGGGAAAGCAATTATTTGTACAAGAGAGAGAAACAGGTAGATTATCTCCTGTGGAACACTGAAGGGATTGTGGGGAAAGGGCCAGGATAGGAGAGATTATAAATTTTTGTAAGAATAGTATCTCTACTGAGTCCATGATTTTGGTAGCCAACAGAAGGTGAAGAATTCTTGTGTATCTGACAGCTTGTCTGCTTTTCCGTTGCATTAGCTGATCTAAGAAAAGATATTGCCTCCTCCTGCAAACTTTGGCTCAGTCATGTCCTGAGGCTGCAGGAGCGTTATCAAGAAGAACAGACATATCGCTGTGCCCGGCTGGAAAGTTACCGCGTTCTTCTCACGCAGCTCCTGGGACACTGACTGTGCAGCACAGACTTGCAGTGAATAAGGCTTGACGCTGTACATTTTGCCATTGGAGCTACCTAGGCTGATGAGCGGTCTGAGGACCAAACGTCCTGGGGAGGACATAGGTGCCCCCCGTGTGCGGTATCCAGCGTTGGTGTAACGCTAAGGGTGTGCGTGTTCCCCAGGGCTGGGCAAAGACAGACCTACAGACAGGCTCTCGTGCAGGCCTGTTTAGATGCTATTAGCCATTAAAAGAAAAAAACAGAAACACTTTGATGTATATTTTCCTCTCAGGGAAGAGCTTAGACTGTTTTATTACTACTTTTCCAGATTATTCTATATTGCGTATAAAATCTGGAACGTGTATTTTTCAATCAGTCCTTCACAACATGTCATTAATTGTTTGAAGTAAAATAGCATTATGTTTTGTGGAGCGAAGGAGGCAAATGTCACTTAGCCACAGGACATGAGAGCTAAGTGCAAGATGTAGAGCAAAAATGTGATCTCAGCTGCCAGGAGCTCACAGTGAAGTGTTATATTTTCAAAAATTGTGTCTTTCTGGTGTAGACATCATGTGAATATCATTGCATATGTGTGAGACTGGATAGAGTAAGAGATAAAGCTGTCTTAGCCTTACCCGTGTCTCAGCTTAAAAATAAAATTATTGTATTGATCTGCTCCCAAAAGAAAAAAGTACATCATTTTTAAAGTATTCCTAGTGAATACTCCGTAAATCTTTTTCTTTTGTTCTTTCTGTCTGCCCTTAGGCAGACACAGAAATCAATGGTTTTCATCATTCTGATGTTGTGTAATTTCATAATTCATGATGTATGATTTATTCAAATACACCTGTAACTTTTGTTTATGAACTTGAATGCAAACAAAACTAATCACTTTTGTCACTTTTATCTTCACTGTAAATTGTTCGAGCCATGCACACAAAGCCATTTAGAAATACCACAGGTGTTCTTATTCTGTGCCAGCTATACCAAGCTTTAAATCAACGGGATTTTTTTTGCCATACAAGCCTCTTTTCACAACCTCTGTTGACCAAAAATCTCAGTGCATACTGAGTGTTCACTTCAGCTCACTGTTTTGCCTAAGTGAAGGGAACACATACTTCTTTCAGCAAATCCTTTTATTAGTCTATGGCAACATGCTAAATAGCCTTGTGTTTCAATGCTATTTTCTGCTCTGCGGCATGCCACATGATTTATAACTAATATTTTTTAATGTAATTAATCTTACCTAATATTTACTTGCATGTTCCAGCCAATTTCCAGCTAGTATGCAATTAATTCTCAGTGTGTCACTAATTCTCATGGTCTCCATAGGAATTAGTTCAGGGAAACTGAGGTAGAAAGTTGGGAGGACCCAAAGGAAAAGGTGTCACTGAAAGAATCTCAGCATTCAGCAGCTGGATGTCTGGGACGTTGGTGTGCATACGCTCCACAGGGTTTAAGGCAGCAAAAAGGAAGGAAGGCTTTCATTTTTTTTTTATTTTTATTTTTTTTAACAGATAAAACACCGGTCTCTCAGGGTAAAAACTGCAAGTTTGGGGGAGCTTTATTCTATGAATAGTGTCTGTCTGTCAACAAAAGAACCTTTCTGCAGAAGTATGCCATAGCTAGGAACAAGCTCAGTGCGAGTAAATATGGGATCGTAGCCAACGAGTTTGGGTTTGGAGGGATGTTCAACCTGCCTCTGAAACGTGGAAGGCTCTACTGTCTAGTAAACTTTCATTCTGGGCCATTATTTTATTTGTCTATTATTTAGTTTGAATGTTGAAAGGTCTCATTATCGTTTGTGAAACAAAAGCAAATTTCGATGCCTGCTCCTCACCCTCGCAGAGTCTCCTTTGTAGAATTTGTTTTCCGTCTAACATTAGCAATAGCTTGCTATACATCGTGTACACTCGCTTCAATCTTCTGTGAATATAATTGTCAGAGCAATTCCTACCTAGTAATTAGAATATCCGTTGCTGGTTTTCTGTGGTATATTTACCTTAAATACCTTTTGTGGGCACAGATAAGCAACTATCTTTGAACGACAACATGATCAAAGTTCTTAATACTTTATACAAGGTATTTTACTTAGTCTGTTAATTGCCACTAGTTCTTGTCCAATTTCTTATTTTGTTTGCATCCAAAGCTATTTTAGATAAGTGCCATCATAACATTAACAGAAGGGCTTAGATGACTATTTAACACTGCTAAAGGTGAGGCAACTTATATTCCTCAAATGAAAAACAGGATTGATGCTACTCATCTATATGTAACATTGTTAATGAGAAAAAAAATCATACATGGAGGAGAAACTAGAGTTTCTTTATCTGTCAGCCCTCTCTCCCCAGCTTCCTGACTAGCTTTGCCCATCAGAGCACATTTGCAATTCTCCGGAATGCTTCAGTTCGTGTTGCAGCATTGGTTTTCTGAAATGAGATAGAGTTTCAGGTCACTGAATGAACTGCAACAAAAACTGTTGTCATGTATAATATAGTTTTTGACTAGCAACAGTTTCCTCCAGGCTTAAAATTTGACTAAGCACTTGGTAAATTTAAATCCATTTATGAGAGAAAATAACATTAGATATAATGCAAACATTATACCAATTTTTCCACAAACAGAATAGAAATATTTTATTACTGTGGCTAGAGAAAATATCATATTTGCTCCATTTGTTTTTAAATCCTTGGCAAAATGGAAACAATCATGGAAGATAAAACTGGGAATGAACTGGTGCTTTATGTTCCTTCTTAATCATCTTAAAATCAATTATATGATATCTCTCAGTATGTAACAATCACTGTTGCTATTGAAATGCATCTGAATTGCCTTCGTGTGTGTGGCACCAGCGTTGTGACAAGAACAGTCAAAGCCTGATTTTGTGACTTGCCTGTAATATCCGAATGATAATACTCTGACCATTTGTACGTAATAATAGTTCTAAAAACATTTCAGATTAGGGGGAAGTATGTAGTCAGGGTCATCCCATCAAAGAATTTTACAGACCTTTGTACTGAGCTTAGCTATACAGCTTTGTGCATATGCAGCAGTAGAATAGTAGGTATACTAATAAGTATTATCTTGCTTCTTTTTTTCATTGCATTTTTTTTTTTTTTTTTGATGTCTGCTTTCGTACTTACTTGTTGCAAAGGTGTTCTGCAGGACTTCCTTGTACGTAGAGCTGCATACCAAGTAATCAAATGTGCTCATAGAATCTTCTAGGTTGGAAGTGACCTTCAGGATCACCAAGTCCAATTGTGTGGTAGTTTCATTCTTGGACTGACAGAAAACTTGCTCTGTGGTGCGGAACTATTCATTCTCTAAAGCTCTGGAAGCAACTTCGTCTTGAACCAGGCTCCAGGTTTTGGTAAACAGTAACTACCTGACTCCTGTAATATGACACTGAAGTTTAAATAGAGATTTCTTATTTTCATAGTCTTTATTTAAAATCAATCTATTTTTTAAATTTTGCATCTTTCTGGTTATCAGTGTTAAAAAGTAAGTGGTTTTATAGTCATAAATTTTTCTTTCTCCATTTACAGTTTCAAGATATATAAAGGTATATTCAGGAACATTTAAAGCCCTTGAACAAACAGAAGATTTTTTGAGTATCTTATTTGAAAATGTCATGGTATAGTAGAATATTTGAGGATTTTTTTGTTTTGTTTTTTATAGTATAGGCTAAAATTAGTATTTGTGTGTATGTGGTTTGTGTATGTATGTTTATATAAATGTGGATATATCACATAGCTAGCGGCAGATCTAGCGAGATTTCAAAATACATTCGAAAGGAACAAAATTGTATCCTTGATTACTGGAGGGCATACAGGTGGGTTTAGTGGACTGTCACTGGATAGCAGGGTTAAGAAAGAGACAGTAACCTAATAATGTGGTATTGTGGTAATAAAGTTGTTGTATGGATGGCTTAAGAGAGAGGTAGTGAACTCAGCAGTGGGCAACACAGTTGAGTTGCAAGTGATGAGAGCTTTTTGTTCCAAGTCAGGGTAGCTCTTAGTCTCTCCTGGGCGCGTCCTTGTGCCCAGGCCGTGGAGCACCCTCCCGTGTCCTTTGTCCACCCAGCACAACCTGTGGCATGCCCGAGGGTCATTTCACCACTGTGGTTTATCACTCCCTCCGGGGTACAAGAGAAACTTGGCCGTTTCTAAGTACTGACCTGACCATATGGTCAGGCAGTCTGAGTTTTGTCATCCAATTAAGTGGAAGAAGGATCATGACTGTTCAGAAGACGGATTAATGCGTAGGAACTGAAACCAGAGCTCTTGAATTACTGCAAGACACAAGTCTGGGCTTCAGAAGATTTGGTTCCGGCACATGTATCTTCATGTGTTGCCTTAGGCAACTTATTTTAGTGCTTGGCATCCTGTCTCCCACTTTTGTCAAATGGAAATAACACGTCTTTTGATGTTTGTGTCTCATCCTTTGCTTTGTCATAATAGCTTGATAGATCTTCGGGACTTCCTCATCCTACGTTAAAGAATAATTTCTACAGCATAATGGGATTGTGATTAGTGTGTTCAGGTAGTGATAATAGTTGTGGTACTTTGGTACTAATTTCTGACCGCAGTTTTGGTCTTTGTGTATGACTCCTATAATTTAACCTTCCTTATAAAACTTAGTAAATAAATTTTATAACAAGATTAACTCTGGAAGGTAAATGTGTAGCAGATTTTTGAAAGTCTAAACAAATGTGACTTTCTGAATTGTAACATAAGCAATTTTTATTTGTCTATATCATTTTATTTTTCTTCTGTTGACTAGTTCAGTGGACATTTGTTCTTTAGTAGTATTTTCCAAAGTTAAAGCATAATGGTTTCTAATGATACATTAACATTTTGTAATAAGAATGCTACATGTACTTCCCTTAGATAATAGCTCAATTATCATTTTGCTTGCTAGTTTTCTTGGGGGTATATAGCAAGGATTTAACTGTGTTTTAATCACATGCTGCATTTATGGAATCCATAAAATGAGCTCTACATTTTTTTAGAAAGAGTCATACCAGGACTTCAGTATAAACACTATAAATATAAAGTAGTACATTATAAATGTAACTATTGTAAATCTGTAAAATAAATGTAAATTCATTGCAGCATTGTTTTATCACATAGGATATGATTCCCATTGGGAGTGCTGGGTCCCCTTTTGGGCTGAACAGTACGAGAATAGTCAGGGACCTGAAGAAGGTGATGATCAAGGAGAACATGAGGGAACTGGATTGTTTCAGCGCTAGGAACATAACGTATGGGAGTATTTGTTGTTGTCTTCAACTACGTAACAGGGCAGCATAGAGAAGACAGCCATGCTCTTCCCAGAAATGCTCAATGTTAGGGGAAAAGGCAAGGGACATGGAAAATTCAGATTAGATTTAAGAAAAAATATTTTCACTGTAAGGGTGACCATGTACTGGAAGATGTTTCCCAGAGAGGTTGTGGTATTTCGGTCCTTCAAGGGTTTCACCTGGACACATCCTTGAGCAACCTGATCTGAGCGGCCCTGCTTTGAGCTTGAGGTTGGACTAAATGGCCTCTGGAGGCCCTTCCAGACTATGTGACTCTGTGATATGTGTGTGTGTGTGTGTGTATCTAATAGCAAATATAAAATGAAATTATCTGAGTTCAGTGATGTAATGAAGCAATGATTGTATAAAACTTGATTGAAACCAGAATAAAAGGAATAAAACCAACAGGGAAGGTGTTTGCTATATGCATTGTTTTAAGTAGGTCATAGAATCAGGGTCAATTATAAGTAAAAGGAGAGCTTATCCATGGATATCAACATTTACTGACAATGGTAGTACAAACATCTGGAATTCTCCCTGCGAGTCTCTTACCCATCATGTGCAGAATGACAGGTTAATAAAGAATCATGTGTATCTGGGCACTTAAACCCTGTATTTAAGCAAACTGTTTTGAAAACCTTGGTGTTGTGTTTTAACTCTGATATGCAGCTAAGAGCTGATCCAGGAGGTGCTGGGCTCAAATCCCAGATAAGCCCCCATGGAGAGGAACAGGCACAAGTGTCAATGAATTATTTGAGGCTCCGTCTTGGTGGAGCTGCCTCTGCTGAGGGGAGGCAGTGAATGAATTCCTTGTTTTGCTTTGCTTAAGTGTGCAGCTGTTGCTTTACCTGTTAAACTGTCTGTATTGCAACCCACAAATTTCCTTGCTTTCACCTTTCCAATTCTGTCCTCCACTCCATTGGGAGGGGAATGCGGGTGGTGGTTAAACTGCTTGCTGGCAGGGTAGCATGAGAAGCAGAAAAGTCTTTGACTCTGCAAGCACTGATCAGCAGCAACTAAAACATTGGTGTGTTATCAACACTGTTTTCATCACAAATCCAAAACGTAGCACCATACCAGCTGCTATGAAGAAAATTAACTCTGTCCCAGCTAAAACCAGTACACTTGGTCATAGATTGTTGTTGTGTTTTTTTTTTTTAAATGAGTTTCCTGGCACTCTATCCTTCTTCTGCAGAAAGCTGTTTCTTGAATGTAAAATGCTGTCTTTGATACAATGTGATGGTGCAGGACCGTTGACTGAAAAATATCAGAGCTCTTTATACGTTCTTTAGAATTTCATAGCCATTCTACATTCAAAATATCAGCTACACATGTAATAGTATTAGTTATTTGTAGATAGAGGTAGATGGATGTGCAAATATGTGTTGTAAGTATTCTTGTGAAATTTCGAGAAAAGTATTTGGAGAATAATCAACATAGAAATAACATTATTTAAAAAAAGATAAATGTACAAAAGTAGCAATCTTTGATATGAGTAAAACTGCATCCTAAATGTGCTTTACAATAACCCAATTTTAATTCTTTTAATATTTTTGCTTTTTTTAAAAAAAAATGTAATCTGGAAACTGAACAAATTTTACAGCCCAATTCCATTATTTAAATCACTTTGGGCTCTGACATTGAAAGCTACAATTCTCTCTGGAGTCAAATTGTAAGGATGAGTTATAATTCCCTAATGGAAACACTGACTAATCTTGGAGTATATAGATGCTAATGGTGCCATGTAATGCATTAGCGAACATGTTACTGATAAATAGGAATGAAATATTATTGGGTAGTCTCAAAGATCAGCTCAGAAAAAATCTCAATTATATGGTATCACAGAAGGAGCTAATTAGGTTTTTCTATTGCAAAAGGCTGAACTGTGCACAAGCCTGGTGTACCAGGAAGGAAGTAAAGGATTGTGAGTGTCTGACTTTTGAAGAAACAGCCAAACCAGGTCTCTGCTTGAAAGTTCAGAAATCAGTACAAAGCCAGTGGCATAGGAGGAATCTTCAGCCTCTGTTATTTTCAGTGTTTTGTTGGCTGAAAGCATCATTTATCTCAAACCCCTGAACCTTAGCCACTCAGCAGCAAGGATGAGACAGGCTTGCCGGCCTCCCTGCAGACTACGGCAGGCTAAAACGTGTTTCAGGTTGCATCTGCAGGATCCTGCCGTTCTGCGGGACATTCATAGCAGACAAATCTGTCCTCACCCCTCTCCCACTGCCAGGGAGAATCAGACTCTCCCTCTGTGCAGTTTCCAAAGACAGACTTCCCTAGCTGTATAATCTTGTGAGCAAAAATGCAAACATCGTCATTCGTCTCTCTGAAAAATGCAATTATAATGACAGCTCTCATACCACCTACATGTACAAATGGCATAAACATAGTTGCTGATGTACAACAAACAGATGACAGGGCTGAAAAAAAGGGCTTCCTCACACAACATGTCCCTTTGTAGGACATGCAATGTTATGGGCAAAGCATGGTGACTTACCATTGATTTAGACTGATTATTTTTATCATTCCACTTACAGTATAGCTTTAAAAAAAATTTGCTTTAAGAATGCAAAATATGGATACTTTATACCAACACAAGGGACTTTTGGGAAATAATATACTTAGATGTATAATGTTATTACAATAAAAATTGTATGATCATATATCCAATTTTTATTTCTGATTTAAACACAACTATAGTTAACTTCAGAATAAATACCAATGGCCTATATTTATTGCAATCTAAAAAAAATTTTGCCTGGAAAGAAATCTAAACTATATCTGTTAAAAAAAAAAAAAGAAAGAAAAAAGTTTTAAAATGGGATATTTATATGAAGTGAGAGAAATCCAAAATTGCATTTTACAGCACAGTTGGCAGCTGCACCTGAGCTCCCGTCTCGCCTGTGGCCAGGCTGCGTTCCATCGGGGCTGCGCGCACAGCCCGGAGCAGGCGGCTGCAGGTGACCTTCCCCATGAGCAGTAATGTTTTGTAATCAAAATGTGCCAGGGCATTGGTAAAAGCTGTTTAGCTCAACATTAATTAACTAAGATGCTACGTGTCCCTGTCTGACTATTATTTGAGATATGATTCTTTCATTTTCAAACTGACTTTTTAATACTTGTGTCCTGAAAACTGAGAATGCTTCTGTATTCTTGGCAGTATGTCACTTGATTTTACAAAAATAACATTTTACCCTAGTCTTTTGCAAGTTCATCAAATTTTGTTTTTGAAGCTTGTAGTTGAGGGAGATTTCTGCAAGTAAGTGGGTAAATGTACACACTGGGAGCTGTTGTAGATTCTCTTTAGAACTGCTTTTCTGCAGCAGAACTGACCCAGGAGCGACTCAGTGAAGTTAATATCAAGCCAGTTCATTGTTCCTGTTACAATTATGTATATGTTATGATGCTGCTGGCATTTACTAGAAGTTGTCGCGTCTTTCTGTGTACAAGCCAGTTCCAGATCTAGCAAAAGAATTTCAATTTTTCTGGAAGATAAAATATTGAGCCTAAAAATTTTGTTGTAGAAGGTAGCTTACTATGGTAGGTCAAGGAATGGTATTTGATGAATCCTGTAAAGTGTTCCTCTGAGCATCCAGATTTTCAATTGCTCTTCCAGGCTGGACCTGGAGAATGAGTATGAAGAGGAGAGAAGGAGGGGAATTGTAGACTCCTTTCTATTTATTTTTAAATTTTTGTGTATAAGATTGTTGTATAAATGCTTCCCTGAAAGTCTGACTTTTGGCTGTTTACCAGCAAATATTCAATTAATATACACCTATGTCAGATATTACTAGTGACAAATATCCTCACGTAGCATTGATCTGCATGTTGCTACCACCTACGTGCCAGTTGCTTTACTTCCAGCTGGTTGGGATGGACATCTATTAAAAGAAATCAACTCTGCAGCTGTATCTTTCCATATAAAAATAATCCCTCCTGTCTGATAGGAGGAGTGTAATATTTTTGGCATTGAGTCTGTTTGTGTCCTCATCTTTAAAGCATAATCAAATAAAATGAAGAAAA